>JAEANM010009760.1:0-16181 GCA_017656035.1 Myanophis thanlyinensis
TACGATTGTTTACATATACACAAAATACCCACCTTCCCAACTACCTCCCTTCTTCAACTTATTCCTAACTTACCCTCTCATTCTGCCCTAACTTACCTGTGGTTGTAAATGGTTGTGTAAGCATTTCACTGCATATTGTACACCATGTATGACTGTGCATGTGACCAATAAAATTTGAATTTTGAATTTTCTTACTAAGGAAACTGCAGGAACTAGTCCAGGAAATTGCCAGGAGTCAACAATGACCTGAAGGAGTGTATGTGCGCAAACAGGCCCTTAATTTCCCTTACAATGAAGAATTCCAGCATTTGTCTCTTCCTCTCCGTGTTTCTGCTATTTTCATTTTGTCTTCTAAATCTTCCCTATTGGTTATGATCAACTCAAGGATAGCCTTCGTTACTATCTGAAGAGAATTTTCAAGCCAAATCATGTGATTTCTTAAAAGGACCACGCTTGGCAGAATTTTCTCCTAACATATAGTAGAATAATTCATAGCTCCAATCATAACTTTTATATCTTTTTAAAAGATCTTCTATTTGCTTTCTTTTTGAAAAAATATCTACATGCTCCTTTGGCTAGGTGATTGGCAGTGGACAGTTTCCAGCAAAAGTTTCATTTTCTAAATTATATAACAAGAATATATATTTAAAAACAATGCAGTACTGCTATTAGATTTCAGAATCAGCTTTATCTAAAATAGATTATAATAATTTTTCCTGTCTATAACAAAGATTAACCAGAAAAAAAAATCTATCTGCTTCTTCTGTTGTATGTTTAGTGAATTTAAGACATCCCCACTTTTAGTTTTAAAGGCAGACTGCAAGTAATTCTCGACTTACACACAACTGAGCCCAAAATATGTGTTGCTAAGCAAGAGTGAGTTTTCCCCCATTTTATGACTCTTCTTGCCATAGTTGTTAAATGACTCATCATTGCAGTTAAGTGAATCTGGCTTCCCCACTGACTGTGCTTGTTAGAAATTTTTTTAACAACCAGTTTTCTGCCCTAATGCCTGGCTGGATGGGCATGGCTGGATGGTCATGTGACTGAGTGGGAGTGGTCACTTACGTCGAGCAGTGCTTCATCTCGCCTGCCCTCTCATGACCATAGGGATGCTGCAATGGTTATAAGTGTGAAAAATTGTCATAAGTCACTTTTTTCAATGCCAGTGTAACTTTGAATGGTCACTAAATAAACTATTGTAAGTGAAGGATTATCTGTACAAAAATACAAAAAACTTCTTTGCTTGCAAAGAGCTGCCCTAAATATCAATAATTAGATTAGAAATGGGGGAATTCATACTGAAGATCAATGAATCACAGCTGTCATAGAAACCTAAACCATTCTGTCTGAAAACCTTCCTTTTCCTCAGCAATACCTGCAACCCAGAATTACAAATCAGGCAGGGTGCCAGAGCACATTGAGGAATTAAAATACAGCCAACTCTTGCTCATAAAGAAACCCTTTAGTAAAGAGGTAATTTAAGATCTCCAGAAAGTGAGTGGGCATATTTGGGCTACAAAATGGTAAAGAGACAGTCTCTAAAGAGGCTAATCCCATTCTGTTTTTGTTCAGACCTTGCTGCAGGGAATTTTTGCCCTGAATATAGCTATTATGATTATAACTACTGTTAGAGAAACACAACTAATGATGATATGATTATTAAATGTAATACCTACATATAATCCTGCTAGAATGTTCTTACAACCATCACTTAATTTTTGTTGTATCGCTATAACATTCCCAGGAAGTGCAAATACAATTTGACACAGAGAAATAATGCAATACCTGCTATAGCCTTCTTTGGAGAATCAGATATGCTTGACATCCAAACTTCAGAGCCAAGAAAAGAAGCAGCAGAGAAACAAGAAAAGCAAAAGAGGGATTAGAGATAGAGAGAAGTAGTTATGTAAACATGCAAATACAGAATAGTTTTAATCCTAACGTTTGTTTGAATATATACAGAGAAATTGTCTGCATTAAACAATAAAATATGTTGCTAAAGGAGAACATCAGATGATATAAAGGTGTTCCCATGGTAGTTTTGCAAACAATAGATGTGTTTATTTTATATAAGCATTAGATGTTTCTCTTAGTCAGAAGGCTTGCTTTACAATAATGAAATCATTCACATTTGTCTCAATACCTTGAAACTGTCCAGACTGCCATTTTTATAAAATAAAGCCTGAGTGTTTGAGTGTTTTACCACAAGACCAGATACTTACTCTATTTTACAACAAGAACATACACTAATCCATGAATTTAGTGAATAATTTCAACCCACTTCATCCTGAGCTAATGCTAGAACTGTCAGTTTATATAGCAGTTCTGAAATTATTGAGCTGATTAGAAAGAATTGACTGTTTTTAAACCATTATTCTGAGATATTGGAAATATAAAGATTTTTATTTTTATTTACTTAACAAAGAGTCACCTGACAATGAGATGGATGGCATAGGCTCTCAGAACCACAAAGTTTAAAAGGAATCAGTTGGTTGTACACCGCCCCAAGTCCCTTTTTGGGAGAGAGGCGGTATATAAATTTAATAAATAAATAAATAAAATAAAATAAATAAATCATTTTTTGCAACGTTACCAACAAAACTTGTGACCATCTAAAGATATATATGACTTTCCACAATTTATTGATGAAATTTTGCTATCATACAGTAGATAAAATGCTGAAAAATCTATACAGCTATAAGTACACGATTTATAATCTACTTATGGTCCATAAAGACATCTTGATGTGGCTCTGGCACATTAAATCTGTCTTGTCTCCATGCCAGCTTTTGGGATAGTGAAACAGCAGTACAAATAGAAAAGTAATAACATAACTTTTAACTATGATATTAGCACGTACTGTTTTAAAATTGAGCTGTGAAGGAATCACATATAACTTCTACAGTCATTTCCAGAGACGTCATAGCATGAATCACTTGTAGTAACATGATTCAAAACTAATGCCAACTAATGCCTTTCTGCAAAGCAGGACTGAAGCAGGAATCATCACTTGAACTTTGTGTAGGAAAAAAAAAAAGGAATCCACGAGAAGGATTCCCTTTTAGCGCTTCATTTCAGGTGGAAAAAATATATTACAATCCTGTTTTTCAGAATGTCCATCTTCCAAGCAACCAGAAACCTCTTTGAAAGGTTTGAACATTTCCCCAAATACATATTTTTTAAAAACTTTGAACTTCTGTGATTAAGAATTATAGAACTGAAATAATCTATCTAGAGTAGTGACGGCAAACTTATGATACATGTAAAATGTCAGATGTCACATCATTGATGACACATGTTTATAAGTACACAACAACTATTCTCAAAAGAATGCGCCATTCTTGTGCATGTGTTTTTGGAGGCTGTGTAGACTATGCAAGAATGGGATGTGCTGTTGTGCAGCCTCTAGAGTCTAGATCATCTGGAAGTCACATGAAAGGGCCAGGCCTTCTGGAGGTCTCCTGAGCCTCCAAAAATTACATGAGAACCTTAAGGGCCTGCCAATAGAAAAAGACCACTGTCTGAAGATAAGCAGCAGGTGGCAGATCCTTGGGAGAACTGGGCTGTGAGGCCAACTGCACATAGTGTGAGGTGGCCTTTTGAGTGGCAGAAGTGGTGCTAGGGCTGCAGTAAGGCCTAGATGCAAGGTGGTTGTTGTTTGGATTTTGTGTATGCGGGGGGAGGGGGGATGGTTGCATTTTCTGAATACAGTCACTAATACAGAAAAAATATATCCTTTTTCAGTCCAAAGATCATACTTGGTCTTCGAGTGCAGATCCGAGGCCACATTTCCAAAATTGTAAAAGACCAGGACAAGATTAAATCTAATTTAATTTATAATAAGCTAAAATATAATTAAATACAATTATATGATATCCTTTCTATGTGCTAGATCATTTCCCCCTTCTGTCTCCTTAAAAATTAAAAATTGACAAATTTTTGGAAGGTTCTGAAAGCCACACTGAAATCTTGAGGGCTGCATGTTATCTTATTTTCATGGGTTGCACCCATTTTTGTTATTTTGTTATTCTTGGGTTTAATTTGCACTCCTCAAATAAAGTATAACCTAAAACAGGTTGGGCAATTGTGGCCCCTTCACCACCTGTGGACTTCAACTCCCAAAATTCCTGAGCCAGCCATGGGAATGCTGAGTTCCAGAGTTGGAATTCCCAGGAATTCTGGGAGTTGAAGTCCACAGGTGGTAAAGGGGCTACAGTTGCCCACTCCTGACCTAAAAGAACCTAATCAGGTGCTTTATCATTCAATATGTTTTCTTTGACCTTGGCCTGAGTAGGAATTAGTCTGGCTTCTACAACTATGTCTTAGCAGTCATGTCAGAAAATATCTATCATCCATCCATCCATCCTTCATAGAGAGGCTATTATAAGATGAAATATTGCACTTTTTCTTGGAAATTACTGGTTTGCTTACAAAAGTCAATGTCTTGGTTAAAAGACAAATTTTTGAATAGCCATCTATTCCACCTGGAAAGTTTTGACTATACTCTTATGTGTACAAAGGTAGACTTAGAAAGAATTAGTGAAAAGCAGTTAAAACGCTAAACACAACAGAACATACTATGTTGTACTTTTGGAATTTATCTGTATAAATAGAAACCGAGGTGACAATATAATGAAATAAAGCCACAAAATAACTGCAAGGGGGAGGGGGGGGAAATCAGCACTCCCCACCTACCCCTAACAGAGTTTGTACTACCTCTGCCAAAACAATAATGAAAAACCAAAAAACTGGCACTGATGAAAAATATCTTCAATAAGAAAATGCCTAAAGCTTAGGCTATATTGGAACCATATGCTCTTGCAGTGGCACAACACGTAGTTTTTAAAATAATGTGCAACTGACCTACTTCAGAAAGAGAATTTAAGAGAAAAAGAAAAGAAAACTTTTAACCTTGAACTACATTTTGCAAGAACAGCTGAAGTGTAAACACGATTTTCACACAATTGCCATTTAATCAGATTGCCCTGAAAGGTAACTGGTTGTAAATTTTTAAATGAAGCATCTTTCTCCTTTTGCACATGCTCCATCAATAGTAACTGAAGCAAAACAATACAAACAGCTCCCAACACAAGACATTAGGAACCGAGAAGTGAGTACCTGGCAGACTACATTATACATTTCCAATGAAAAGATACATTTGCCTCTGGTAAATTTAGCAGACCACTTCCCCCTCCCCAAACTCATTTGATAGCACTAGACAGAAATAAGAGTTAAGAAATAAGAGTGCTTCTGAAGAGGAAAGACGGCTAGCATACTTCAGCTTGAAACATCTGTTTAGCATTACTTCAAAGGATTTCATTATTTAAAAATAGCATGGCAATCATACATATTCTAATTGTTCTCAACCCCTAAAACAGAGATGGGCATCCTGCAGGCAGTACTCTGCTTATTTCATTGGAATAGAAAGAAACCAGAAGGAAAAGTGGAAGAATAGTTTCAGAACTTGCTAAAAGTAATTTGTTATTTTCTTAGTAGCATGCGGGGCAGTAAAGGGAACAGAGATAGCTACGAGGTAGGAAAGAAGGAGAATGAATGATGAAATATGCACTGCAATAATATGATACAAATCCTGTGATCCATGGATTTGCAACACAACTATAAAAAAAACTTTGGTTTCTGCTGTAATATTATGAGATGTCGAATCACTTTTATGTCATTTATTTTTTATTCTGCTTTTATTATAGTTTATAAATAACTCAAGGTAGCAAACCTACCTAATGCTTTTTTTTCTCCTATTTTCCCAACAATCTTTTGAGATAAGTTGGGCAGAGTAATTGAGCCAAAAACTCTTAACCAGCTTTCATGCCTAAGGTAGGATTAAAACTCACAGCCTCTTGGTTCCTAGACCAGCACCTTTACCACCGGACTACACCAAACTGTTCTAGTTGTTTTGCAGTTTATGGTGCAAACAGTTTATGTAGTGCCATTTATACTGGATGGTCATGAAAAGAATGAAAGAACAGAAATGAAAATGAATCCATCATTCAACTATTAGCCCAAAAGGGACTGGACTCTTTTATTCAGATTCTAATCTGGATTGCTCAAGTAATTGTTTTACATTCATCACCTTACTAAATGATAATCCAGTTGGTTATATAAATGACAATACCTGGATTACATATTATATTTTGCCATAAAACCAGGATTATCGCAAACATCCCAGGTAACAAAATAATAAAAAAGTAAAATTAATTTTATGCAGTTTTCAAGTTCCCCTCTATATTTTTGGCTGAACTGACCTCATTTTTTAAAACCAACTATTTAATGTGGGTTTTTTAAATTCACTCTCAAAGATGCAAAACCAATGGATTAGACCAGGAAATGTCAAACTGGTGGCCTGCAGGCTGAATGCGTTATGCACAGGCCATGCCCACCCTGGCTCTGCAAAGGCAAAAAATGTTGCGATACATCACATGACATGATCAAGTTTAATACCCATGGATTAGGCCATGTGAATTTTGCCAAGCCCACAACATCTGGAAAACAATGGCTGAAACAAACCCCAGCATTGCTTTGGATCCTTATCCTCAATGCTTCTCATCCTCTTATCATCAGATACCCTGGAGGCTGACTTTTATAAAATGGAAATGCAATTCCCACATTTCAACAAATCTTGATCTACAAACCATAAACTAAGACAAAACAATTCAAGGGACCTTATCTCTAAGTCACTTCTGCTAAGTGGCCGGAGATTGAGCTTCATATCTGGAAGAGCCAAAGCACAGCTTCAGTAGTCAGGGTTTTCTTCTTGGTTGGGAGTGAAGGTATTTTAAGGAATAAAAACATTGAAGGAATGTTAAGTTTATTTCCAGGTTCACATTACAGGCTGAAAGGTAGTGAAGAATCATTATGCTGACTTTTTAGTCATCATACTAGAGCAGGTTCTGGAGATTCTGGAGTTGCACTTGGCCTAGGACTGCCAACCTTCTGCTGAATACAATATGTCTACCCAATTTTCACAGATGGTTTCCATAGCCTAAAAAGAATTTCTGTTCCTTCTCTGCCTTCTGTATGTGGAAATGAAATTTAAAACTGTTTTAAAACATGGATATGGGTAACCCTCAAATTGCAACCACAAGTGAACTCAAAATTTATATTGCTAAGTGAAACGTTTAAGTTAGTTTTGCCCCATTTTACGACCTTTTCTTGCTATATTTGTTAAGCGAATCACTGCAGTTGTTAAGTTAGTAACACGGTTGTTAAGTGAATCTGGTTTCGCCATCGACTTTGCTTGTCAGTAGGTCACAAAAGGTATCACATCACCCTGGGACACTGCAACCATTATAACTATTAATCAGTTGCCAAGCATCTCAATATTCATCCATGACCATAAGGATGCTGCAATGGTCGTAAGTGTGAACGGTCATAAGTCACTTTTTTCCGTGCTGTGTAACTTTGAACGGTCATTAAAGAAAATATTGTAAGATGAGGACTACCTGTATTAGTTTCTCCAGAAGATAGTTCTCATCTTTAAAAGACATCCGTGGTGTATTAGATGTATATTAACCAGCTTTTAAATCTTGAAGACCAGAATGACAACAAAATTAAAATTTCACAAAAGCAACAATGAAATAAATATTTAATTACTCTAGCCTCCTCTTTTTTGCAGCCTTGAAAATGAATGCAACATGAAACAAATAACTGTGCTGCTACTTCATAAATTCATCCTACTTTCAACATGCCACATAGAAATATAAAAATATTAGAATTGTCTATTTTCGCGCTACCTCTTACACACACAGTTTTTTTGAAAATATTTGCATTTTGTATTTATGTGACTGAATGGTGCATGTGACTGAATGGTGCTTCAGGATTGATCATGACCTTCAAAATGGGGAGAGGGAAACAGGAAAAAATATCTCAGGAATGTCTCATTTTTCTTTTTCCAGAAGAGATACCTTTCCAGACTGTAATTTGAGAGAGAGATTACGCACTCTTTGCATAAATAAGACTTATTCTGCATTATTATAATTGATTTTCAGGCACATCATTCTTTCCTGGAAAACAGAGCCTAATAGTCCAAAGAAATTAAGGTTGAAAATTACCACAGATATGTTTTTTGTATAACATAATGTATTTTCCCTTAATCCTCCAGAGGAGGTGGAGAGGATCCATCCTGATCTCATTTAAGACATCAGGCATCTATAAGATTATTCTGTTTTGTCTGGGGGAGGCTAGTCTAGATCTGGGGGAGGCTGGCTTAGGGAGTCAAGACAGACTACAACCCCCAGCCTACCTACCCCCTCTTCACATGGCTGCTATATTAAGACAAACACATTCAGATTTCAAGGAGCTGTAACACCACTATTTTAAGGGTCTAAGTGCTACAGCTGTATGCTGCAGAGTCTGGATAACTTCATTGCCATCAATAACATTTACAGCTATGCAGGCTAGGAGGAAAATGCAGGAACTTTGGCAAGAGCTAAATGCCTGCTAAAGGGGAGGGGGTAGAGGCGGGGGAGACCTTGGCTTATAACCAGACAGTATCACTTAGCTGATTGGAGTCTTTGCAAATGTACCTTACTAATATATAGATTGCTAAGATACCACGTTCTTGGCAGGGCCAACAAAATCCAGATTCTTAGGCTGTTATTTAATAAAGTATGCATGTGCTTATTTCTATTCTGGCAGCTGCACTGGTCGATCTGATCATGTGCAGCCTTTTGTTTCCCAGATTTCCACCAGCTGATTTAAACTAGTCCAATTCCCTTTTAGAGTGTAGTTAAGAAGTGACTCTTCTCATAGAGGGGCCATCCTTGTATTTCTACAAAAATAATCTTCCAAGCACATCTTGTCCAGGAGGTAAGCTGGTATAAGAACATCTGACAAATCCCATCATTCCAGTTTACCAATTGGAAGTGACATTTATAAAGATCACTGAAAAAGCTCTCTTTAAAACAAAAACAACCCCCCCCCCCCAGCTCCTAAGAGTTGGCCCATGCCTTCTGGAATAGTAATTTGCCTCCTTGGGACCTCAAAGTCCTTTTTTGGAGGGTGGAGGGAGGAAATGAAAGATTACAAATGCATTTGATTTATTAAAATGTTAATCAAGCACAAGATGGAACCAATGAATATCGTGAACTGAGTAAATTCATCTATTGAAGTTATTATTCCACATGTTGACTCCATATAGCCAATTAGGACTAGTGAAGGATCCAACCAAAGGTTGTGCAATGTTATTTTTCTTAAGAGATCTGACTCTTTCCCCTTAATTCAGCCAAACCTGAGATTCATGTAATCTTCACAAAGTTTTAATTATACAGTATAATTCACAATTCATAAACATTTTGCTTATAGCACACAATCTAGCAAATCACTTGTAGGGATTCTATATAATAATTGCATCCATAATAGATTTATTAAACATAAGAGGCAGGTTGACGTGTCTGCCTTGAGCTTTAGTGGTTAGCGGTTGCGCTGAGCAATGTTGTGTACTTTCTCTCAGCTACTGTGAGAATCATTTTCTTGTATATGCGTTTACTATTTTTAATAATGCTAGCCATCCAGAGTCATGTATATGAGATGGGTGGCCAAATAAATTTAATAAAACCTACTCAGACTCAGTATACCATGCAGTACTGTATATTGTTATTTCTACATCTGTATGCGCTAGCGTGCTGCTTAGTGTCTAAGCATGTTTTTAACACGACTTGCTGAATAAACCACAATTAGCTGAGTTTACATTTTTGGTTCAGTCTAGCAAAAAGAAATGACTTGCAGGATTAGGACCAGTAACTTTTCCTCTGCTCTGAGAGGGAAGCAGTTGATTTTCATTCCCACAAGTTCTTCTGTTGGGAAAGCAGCTGAAGCTTCCGGAAAAGGAAAAACACAGTATGTGTGGACCATAAAGGTAAATGATGAAATTTTTAACTTGGTGGAGAGAATTTGCTAACTGCCCAAAATCTTTGGATCTGGGGAGCGTATGGGCAAACTTAGTAAGCAAACTTCTTGACAGGACACACAGTGTACCCTTTCAAGAGGCAAGTGCACTTTTGATCTGAGAGCAAGCATGTCCATCTATGCCTGGCTGCCAACCATACAAACTTTAATTGTAGCTTTTCATTTATATTTCTTTGTGACTACTTTGCAGAGGGTGAGGGAAAGACATAGTTTATGACGGCCAAGCAAAACTTTCCATTGAATCCAAAGCAAAATGGATTGCATTTAGAATAGTTTAGCTCTAAACTGAAGTGACTTCCTAGATATGTTAGAACATGGGATACTCCAAAAGGATCAATCTTCTATACCCCAGTGAGAGATTCACAGGTTGCCAGTTCCTCATACCTTAATTTTCTCATTACAGTCAAAATAGACTCAATTTATCCAGGATTACTACAGCTTGAAGATCATAATTCTTCAGCCTGTGGTGAAATAGAATTTTGATGTAATGCAACTACTATTAAAGACGGAAAAGTAAACTGCAAGTATTCCAGGCTTCTTATACTGTGATTTTATGATTTGTTATATTTTAAACTATGTATGACAAGGGAATAATATGTTGGCCAGAATCATTTTTTATTACGGAAGTTTAAAAGGCACAAAATACTAAAATTCTATACTTAGCTAATCAGCATTAAAAGAAAGGGAAAAGTCAGTAACATTTTATTTCTTATTTATTTCTTAGACGTTTAACTTAGTCCAATACAAATGCTTTTTGAAAGATAGAATAAAAAAATTAGAATTGTTCTCATTCATTCTTCAAAGATCTTCACTAGTTACTGCTCTTTCTCAGTACAATGCAAAACACTGATATTTAAAACTCGGTTTTTATACTAATCTGTTGTAAAACAGATTCTGGAGAAAATTTTCAATGATAATCCTCCATTTATAGAATTCTCTCCCTAAGAAATCTACTTTGCTATCTTTTCACTCTCTTGTAAAATAAATCACGATTATGAAACTATTGATTGTTGCTGACAATTCTGTTAACTTTTATCTTCATTTTTGTGTAAGCTTCCTTGAGTGTTTACACTGAAGAATGGAGTAAAAATGTGAAGAAAACTACCCATAATTATAAAACTATGCACTCCCTTTTTTCCATTTTCTGTTGGAAGATCGAAATCTAACACTTTAATTGAGACCAGCTTTGAAAAAGGAGAGTTTATAAAGTTTTCGGTGAGAAGGACTGATGAAATACAGTTTGCAGGCATCCTAATTCTCCTTTGTTCCAATTGTATATCCTAACTTTTTACAGGCCCACAAGAATATTGCATCAATCACTATTCAAAAAGATCTACTGAGGAGTCCATATTTAGTCAACATTAATATTTAGTATTGCATTTCGCAGTTAACACACTCCTCCTTGGAATAAGATGAAGCAGCCTGTCTTGAAGCTATTATTAAACTGCCTACAAAGTTTGGAGCATTTGTCCAAATTTAACTAGTGAAGTTAGGAGGTCCTTGGCAAAGAAAAACTTTAGCGGGATATAAACAGTTCACAACAGTACTGTGAAGAGTTAGTTGGCATTAACAGAATTGCCAGTGAGGTATGAACCTTGCAAAAATGGTATCATGCACTGACAGGTCATAAAAATAAATTAAGATTTTTAAATGATGCAAGCCAGATTTAAGGGGGGAAAAAATCACACAGAAAGAAAAATATTTCAGAAGAGAAGACTGCCAGAAAGAATTTCAGCTGCCAAATCTTTGCAGAAAGCACATACCTTCTCCCAATCCACCACTAAGCCTGCCTTCTAGCATGCTGCACTGCAGTCATCTAAATGAAGCTGAGATTTCTCAGAAAAGTGCACAAAGCAAAAAGATTACATTTGTTTAATTTCTTCTAATTTGTTCTGGTGTTTGGATTTTTCTTCTGTTGACTGCAGTGGTTTCAATTTACATGACTGCTATTCACATTATCTAGAAACAAAAATTCCCACCATATTGTAGGAAGCAACAACTGATTCAGCTGTACAATGAAAGGTATGAGTACACATTAAAAATATTAGTCCTAAATGAGTATCTCTGAGCAATCATATCACCCAGGAGGTTCCTAACTTACATAATACAAATAGTCCTCAACTTATGACCGGTCAATCATTCAAAGTTACAAAGGACTTTCACAGGGCTACTTATGACTTGGGTTCAAAGTTCTGATGGCTGCTCCCCCCCCTTCCCTGCATGGGCATGTTATTGCATTTTGAACATTCACAACTGTCCCATATATGGTCATTTGCAGTATGCCACGATCATGTGACTATATTTTTGTCTGAAACCAACATTTACTTCTGGTTTCCAGCAAAAAATACTCAATGCAGACCAAAGGTTCACTTAACAACTGCCATGTTCACTTAATGTTTGTTGCATAAAAAGATAACAAAATTGGGCATAATTATGTGGAGACCTGCTTAACAACCAATGTGATTTATGACAAAAATTCTGGGCTCAATTATGGTTGTAAGTCGAGGACTACCTGTAGGGTTGTCAGTGTTTCAAAAACGGTTCAGAAGATGTGCTTCAGAACTTTCAGGAGCTAATTCATTTATCCAGCTCTCATTAAAACAGTCCAATTTTTTCCTGGCTTTTACATTGGCCTGAAAAAAACATATGGCTACTTTATGGATTGAATTATATTTTATGAGTTGATTCCTTGAAACAACAGCAATATTTTTCAGGATCTGTGGTAGCCTGAAATGTGACAGGCTGTTTTAATATAGCACAGAGATGCTACATTCAGAAGTCTAAAGAATTTCTTCTGAATATTTGTAGTTACAGTTAGACAGCATTTTTCCAACTTACGGGCCAGTTTAGAGTTCGTAAGCAGTCATTCCCACTTGTGAACAGAAGCTTTTCCCAAAACCTTAAGCTATAAAAGTAATCCACACCATCCATCCATATGTATAAAATACATCTTTGATATGTATCCTCCTCCTGATCTAATATGCAATGAAGAGAAGCAACTTCATATTATCATTTTTAAGTTTTGTTATCTTGAAGGAATTCTATATGAAGGATGTTTTCAGTTGGATCTTTTTTCACATACCATCTCCTTCCTGCTCAAAACAAACACACATATCTATATGAATATATATATGTATACATAAATGATAAAGAGAAATCTCAGCAGTTTTACTGCCTAGCCCTAGACCACAGCAGAAGTAGGTAACTTTTTATTGGCAAGGACCATGTTTAACTTTTCTTTTGTCCAAACGAGTGTGAGTATTAGTTTTCAAATGATATGGTGGCATCCATATGTGGATCATATATAGCTATATCCCTATTTGCTTATTATGTATGTGTATCCATTGACCAATTTATTGCCTTCGATAGAGAAGGTAAAAGACACAAAAACAGTAAAAAAACGTTGTTGAATAGCAGAATACATTTTTAAAAGATGAAATGAATCTCAAGGTGAATCACTTCCATCCCCAATTTAAGAAGTTTAATTAGCAGATAACACTAAAAGATGTTTCCTCAAGACTCAGGTTTACTAAGGCTAGTGTTTATAGATTGTCCTAGACTCCATTAAATTCCTCATCAAGTCTCCTGAAGATATCCCACTACAAAGAGAAAAAAAAGCTTTTTGAGTTTATAACACAGATAAGAAAAAAGAACTTGGCATTTTTTAGCATATACTCTTCTCAATGTAAATTTCAACATAGCTATACACTGAACGAGAGATATTCTGTTTCACATGAAAACATCTTTCAGCACTATGACCCAAAAATTACATGGCAGCTCTGAGTTTGTTGGGAAAACAGAATTCACAACACCTTTGCTACTATCTCATCTTTACATAGTACCATAATGTCTAATAGGGTGAGGGAAACATTAATATAACATCCTGTGAAAATATTACATGAAACTGTATTACATCAATTTCCTATTGCTGGATCATCCATGAAAACTCCCAATAACTTCACCTATCCTGGTGATCTCCAACTGAGTCCCATTGGCTAGAGCCATTGAAAATTGCTAAACTAAATTATAAAACACAAAGTGTGATATCAGACAATGTTTTACAAGAAGTAGATCTGTATTAGAACCTCTGAATTGTTTCACTTAGGGTTTCATCAGCAATAGGAAACGAATATTAACTAGTTTAAAATATCAGTCTATAATTCTACGGTTTTTGTTTAAATCTTAAATTGAATTTGGACAATATAGAAAATTTATAGTTAACTCTTATTTTTTTGTTTCTGGAAAGATAAGAGACTAAGCTACCAAAAATAGGCTGCTGTGGCTTTAAAATAAATATATAATATATATATAAAATAAAATATAAAATGTCATCAGTATTTCTAAAAGTATTTCAGACTTTTCCATCTTCTAATGCAGGGGTGTAAACTTGCAGCCCATGGGCCAGATGCATCGTGCGCTGGCCACACCCTTGCCCAGTTTAGCGAAGGGAGAAAAAGTTGCGATATACATGATGACGTGAGTTTGACACCCCTGTTCTAATGATAACTTTGGCTTTGTTAGATCACCATTTGTTTTTTTCTAAAATAAAACTCAATGTCTTTTGTTAAGTGTTGGCTAGCCATCCACTGAAAATTATAGGAAAATCAGCAACACATGCTTGCTATGGGCTGTCGTGTCACCTATTTTTGTCACCAATACACAAGTTGTCCCATTGTTACTGCTAGATTTTAATACTGTATATCATATGAACACATTTTATGGCTTAACCATAGCTTATTGGACAAGTTACAATTTGCTATACATACTAAACCATCTAATGTAACCTAGAAACTCTAACAATTATACAACTCTTAAGCTTTAAAACCATAGTATGATACCTCATGGAAAAAAGAACTTAGATGGATTTTGTTTTTATAGAAAGACAGGTAGCACTAACTATGTGATAGTTTTAGACCAAGCTGAATTTTAAGTATGACATAGAATATCTTGAGATTTAAAAAGAAAAAAAGAAGCTCAGGTCTGTATTTGCCATGAACCGGCTTTTCTCACAGTATCCTGAATAAATCACTTTGTGACATGTATTTTAGGGTTAAGGACTGTTTTTTGTTCTGGCATAAGCATTTATATGGCTGTGTAAAGATTTCTAGGAAAAGAAAAAAAATCCCACTTCAACAGTTAGGTTTACACCACATGGTGAACTACAAATAGTGTGGCTTAAGCCATATTTGAATTTAGCTTCTATGGCCCATGTTTGAGTGTAGGCTAATCAAACTCAGAAAACTAGATTAATTGAACCACAATTGTATTAATCCTGAAAGCTGTAAGAACACATCAGATAAAGTGATTTATTGCCCTTTCATATTCAAATGATATACTTAATTGGATCAGAAGGATGCATCTTTTGCTCTTGAGATGTAAATCTAATCAAGTTAATTTAAAAAAAACCCAGTCCTTGGAGTCTTAGAGACTAAGACAATGCTTCCTCAATCATAAGGTACAAACTATTTCTCATGATTACATTATCTGCCTCTTTCTGAGGCAAACTGATAAAGTGGCTCCCAAATGGGCCTTCTGTAAATCTTTCTCTACTATGCCCATTTCTTTCTCTATGACATAAGAGGGACAATAAATATAAAATAAAGCTGATAACTAATGTTGGAGTCTATGATTATATTGCTGATTTATTTGTTCCACTCCAGTTGGGGAAAGCCATTTTCCTAGCTTCCTTGAGGTTGAGAGGATCCAGGAAACAATCATTCCCCACTGACAAAGCCATCCATAATTATGCCTTGTTGATCACTGCACAAGAGAAAGTCAAATTAATTCTGGGGAATGGATAACCAGGTTATCCCAACATAATAAGTGCAGGTAACCATAAGTATGAGTTATATGAGGTGTATATAAATTAAAACAAGCCATGGTCCAAAATATAAGCAAGAATTTATATATAAGCTCCAGTTTAGATTTTTTCTCTACCTGTAAGTGTACTCAGTATAATTCAAAATCAAATTACATTATTACTGATACCTGTATGAATGCAGTCTATGAGAGAAACCTATTAGTACACACTTCTCTATGATTGCATTTCTTAATTAAGTTGCACCTGCAATTTGCTGTCTGCCATGCAGCTATTTAAAAGGAAAATTCCAAAGCAGAATTTACTTCACACATAATCTTGGCAGAGGCATCATATACAGTGGTACCTCTACTTACGAAATGAATTCGTTCCGGAAGCCGTTTTGTAACTTGAAAATTTTGTAAGTAGAGATGCATTTTACCTGTAAATGCCCTAATCC
>JAEANM010009761.1:0-16178 GCA_017656035.1 Myanophis thanlyinensis
TAAATTAACTGGCCTTAATCTAATTGTTTTAATTGGATTTTAATTACCTTGTATGTTTTTAATGGCTGTACACCGCCATTAAGTCCCTTTGGGAGAGGGGGCGGTATATAAATTAAATTAATAAATAATAAATAAATGGAGCTCAGGAACCTGTTTTTACTGGCAGAAACACCACAGGCCGGTCCTTCGATGTTTCCAGGATGCTCCCATGAGCCAGAACTAGGTACCCCATGGGCCAGATCTGGCCCCCGGGCCTTGAGTTTGACTCCCCTGCAATAGAGGGTCTTCTGTTCAGATCCTAACCTATTCTGCTTAGGTTTCTAACTCAGCCAAGTTATACCAGAGTTAATAGATAGATTCTCGCTGTATTGAACTCTTGCTATATAGAAGCTATGGACAAAAAAAATTACGCCATGTCCCTGTAATTATTCCAGGTCTGGTCCAGGATACTGAGTAAAATTCTGCTGCTATATTGGGCAAGAGGTTGCTTAATCTAACATTGGGTCTGGTTTCTGTGCTCTTCTTTTTTTTAAACACATGTACATGATGCCCATATTGGACTGGATTCTCACATAGTGCAAACCTATTGTATAATTTGTTTAGGCTTATCATATGTGAAACCTGATAATTGTGATTTGCTCAATAAGCCACAGTTAAATAAACAAGAAATGAACAAATTAAAAAAATGTTCAGGAATGGAAATTTTATTATGTTTTCCTCTCCTTTGCAGTTCAGTCATTCCAGTTTCAGTCAAATTTGCATTCAGGCCTTTGAAATGGCGTTATTCTTACTCAGTAGTTACTCTTCAAAGCTATCCAATTAAGCACTTATAAATAAGTATCTCTATGCCTTCATCAGAACTTAGCTCATTTTTCTATCAATTCATTTTTAATACTTTCATCTCCTATATGGAAAAGAAGATTCTGAAGTATAAATTGCTCATGAAGGGTCTGATATCATTGCAATAAAGAATGGAGGACCAGAAAACATGTTCCTCAGTCAAAAAGCCTTACGGTTGAATGGTTTATCTGCCTCAGAATGTGGTAGTTTACTTCATAGTCACATCTTTGCCTTGTTTTAATTTTGCGAATGGTCTTCTGAGATAACCCCATTGACAACATATTGTGCTGTTCTTACTTTGTTAGCAGCAGGTGAATAATGGATCTTTGCTATAGCACTCTGTGCTTTTGTTTAGCTTTTTGGAGGAGTAGAAATAAAAAACGTTTGGATCTCCTTGCTTTTAGCACAGATCTATTCCAGTATTTATTTTTCCAGGTTGTTCCCTGGCCTAATTCATATATATAACCTTGGTTTCCTTAGTCATTATTTTGGAAGCAGAAAACCACATTTATCTAGAGTGTACCCACATTGGGAAAGTTGTAATGGAACATTCTTCACTTGCCCCTTATGCAGACTTTCTCTGCACGATTAGATAGTTATGGCCCAGTGAAAGTCAATAGGCAATAAATAAAATGGCAAGAAAAAGCATGACCTTCTCTGTAACTGCAGTGTCCCATTTTCCCTGAACTTTGAGTTTACCAGGACAAGTATGGAATGAAAAGAAGGAAATTGGGGAACATGGAGGCTCAGTGCTTTTTGCCTTTCCACTTATAGGTTTAGCAGATCAAAATTGAATTTCTGAACTGGTCTAGTAATTCTGTTTCATTTAGCAATTGCTTCTTGGCACACAGTTTCTTTCTGTAACAAAGTGGAGAGGAAGTTAGAAACGTGACTGCCAAGTCCATGCTGGTGCTTTCTAGATGAGTTGAGCTACAACCCCCACAATTTGCAGACAGTATGACCATTTGGAAGAATTGTCGAAAAAGCTCTCCGTTTTTGTTTTAGCTCATTACATTTTCTGCCAGTGCCTGTCATGTAATATTCTGCCTTGCATCATTACACTATTGATCCCCCTAAATTAATCCTGTCAACATAATCTGACCTACCAGGTTTCCGGCAGGCATCTTTTCCAGTCTTACTTGGAGGAGACTGGAATTAAATTTGGGATTTTGTGCACGTGAATCAGAAGCTCTACCATTGACCTTCACATCAAGCATATGTAGTATATGCGTTCTTGGAAAGCTGTACAGTACAATAATTTCCAGATTATGAAATAGAAATAGAAAACAACATTAGGACTATAAACAGCAGGCTCCATTATAGTCATAACTCAAGGATTACCCATAATTGTTAACCCATATACATCAAGGGCTAAAGATTAGGATGACAGTTCACTCAATAGAGTATACTTTATGTGTAAGTGCTGTGTTTGACTTATGCTCTGAGTAAAACAATAGTTTTCAGTCAGTCACATTTTTCTATGGCATAGAAGAATCTCCGTTTCAATCTTCTCATTTGACATTCGCCATTTCTACTCACTCATAAAAGCAACTTGCTTGTCATTTTTTTAGATGTAGTGCCCAAGTTAATTTTGCTATGAAATGCCTCCTTGTGCTGAACTAGTTTTCAAAGTGGTACCTGCAACAATTTGTTTATGCATATTTATTTTGTATTTATATATTTCTTTATTCAATAAACAAAGCTATAAGGAAAACTAAAAAAAACCCCCAACTTTGGGAGAAAATATAACTAAAACAAAAATAAAAGCTAATTGAAAAAATCAAAACAAAACTTGAGAACAAAAGAAT
The DNA here is from genome assembly GCA_017656035.1 of Myanophis thanlyinensis. Taxonomy (NCBI): domain Eukaryota; kingdom Metazoa; phylum Chordata; class Lepidosauria; order Squamata; family Homalopsidae; genus Myanophis; species Myanophis thanlyinensis. Next base: position 2,649 of record JAEANM010009761.1, read on the forward strand.
ATAACTTGGGACATATTTTGATAAATATATAAAGTGTGTGTGTGCATATGTATGCAATTTATTAATTCTATGCTCACTCCCCAAGAGTGGTTCTGACCAGCTTAGAAGAACATTAAAATAATAATAAATAAAGCTAAAAATATAAATCAAACATACATTCCAACAGGCAGACACGTCATTCATTCCCAGGACATGAACATCTAATATTCAGGTTCACAAGCCTGGGGCAAAAATATTGTACTGCTTTAATTGTCTTTGATACTTGTGTTTTCAGTTGGATTCCCTAGTCATCAGTATCACCTTTTAAAACATTGCTGGTTACTTTTTGAATCATTGGATAATTTCATAATTAACTCCTGCAGTACAGAATGAACTTCACCAACTTCCTGAGTTTCATTATAAATAATAAGTGTTATAATTATATTTCCACAATAAAATGTTCAATGGTATAACAAGATAGATGGACTTTACTTTAATTCTAACTTAATAATAGGTGAGCCCTGTAATTACAATTTACATTTCCCCATAATCTAATAGGCTTTTGACGAAAAGGTATTCTAAGCTTAGTTTAGAACTACGAGCTTTGTTTTAAAATATCACCTGCAATGTAGAAAAACTCAATTGTCTATAAACACTAATTATTGTAAAATGTAAATATATCCAACATAAATTTAAATAAAAGCATAGTGAAAGTAGGTAAGGGTTGGCCTAAAGATTATTATTATTATTAGATATTGGCATGGTTTGATTATTTGTAATAGACCAGTAACGGTTGTTGATGAACAACAAATGCTCTGCATTTGTCTTTGTGTGATTCATGGACCAATGATACAGCTGTGGTTTCATTGCTGCTCAGATCTGAAATGAAACTTTATATTCTTTAAATATCTATCTGTTATCTATGTTAAAGTCTCTAAAGGTGCTTTTGATTGACATAATTTGTGGCTTACCCACTAATGAACCTAGGAGTTGAAAAATCAACAAGTTGTGGCTTGTTGGAAGGAGCCATTTAACCACTGAATTCAGTCCCCTGCTCCATGCAGGAATCCAAATGTAAATATCAACAACTTGTTCCCCAGCCTTTGAGTGAAGATAACCAATGAAGTCCTCCTCCCCAATTGTCTGAGTAATTGGTTCCACTGTTAAACATTCCTTACTAATTCAAGCATTCAATAGCTTCTGCACAGAATCTTCCTTTTTGTAAGATGGGATCATTATTTCATGTCTTGCACTCTGAAATGATAGAAAGCAGGTCTTTTGTGTTGTGTATGTGTAACACATTCTTTACAGTGCTGTCTTATCCTTCTTTTGCTTATCCCCCCCAAAAATGTCTTGTTTCTTATTCTTCCACTCAAAGGACTTACTTTCTAAATCCCTGAGAATATTTGTTGTCCTTTACTGAATAGATTTAATATGGTTCGTTTGAACATGTTGTGATGAGTTTATAATTTGTTCAGAAGAGGCTGTCACTTCACATTCAGCAGCATAGCCGCTTTAAAACATGTCACGGACAGATGGTTTGTACCTGTGCTATTTCTTTGTACATTCTTAAGTAACCACAAGCCACAATTAATGTGCTGTCTGAACCCAAAGTAAATACGTTAATCTTGAAAATTTTCACCAATAAGAAAAATAGTATTTATTCAAAAGTTGGTAGTGTTTTCTAATCTTGGAATGCTGAGCCACAATCTGGTTTTCCTCATCCTCCAACAAGATTTGAGCATTGTCAAAATTAGCATTTCTGGATTAGCTTTTGAAGAGTTGGAGTTACTAAATTGATGCCTTGATCCCTATTTCTGGTTTTTACTGGTGGCCTTTGACAGCCTTGGCACAGATTTAGAACCATTAAGGTGTAGAATTGCAGTGAGTGTAGCAGGTGCCAGTCATCCTAGATTGACTAGCTACCATTTACCCTCTGAATCATACCCTTGGATGCTCATTTCTGTCATTTGACATAAGTTAGTGAGCCTCAGTATCTAAATGGATCATGGGAATCTTTGAGTTTCCTCTCCCTGTAATTTACCATTCTGTTGCTGAAGGCTGAAATGTAAATTAGAAGCTATGAATTCTTTCATATGATTGTTCAGTATGCAATGTATATGGTAATGCATTAGTGAAGAGTCAGCTGGTCTCACTGGTAGTTCTTCAGTCACACGATGGCAGCTGTCTGGTCTAAAACTAAGATGTTGCATGAGACCTAATAGTTGATAAATGAGAATTCTTGTGAATTGTCTCCAAAACATTTGTATCCACCTAGGTGGAAATAACTTTTTCTAGTCCACTTTATTGACATCATGCATAATTTTGTACACCTCAATCGTGTATTCTATGCCGGTTTCAGTTTTAATATTTTTTTTCCCATAAATTTGTGGTATAGTTCCAAGTTAGCTCATTTCATCTTGAGGCCAGATTTTTTTAGAACTGATAAGCCATATATATCTAGTTGGAAGACATACTTGAAAACAAGTGATGGTCATCTGTTGCTGAAAACAGGCAGATGGGTGGGAGGTACAAATGTCTACAAACATCACACCTGAAAAGTATGAAAGTCTTTGAAGATTGGATGAGAGGGACTTCATCTGCCAGTTTTTTTTAATACAGTATCTAAGAAGACATCTTTTCCCTGCTCCATTTTTTCATTCTCTTATTCATTTTCCTCAACTTTTGTTCATCTTCTTTTATCTATCTGCTATCTCCAGGACAGCTGTCCTTTTCTGTTGTACTTCCTTTTTGTTTTACGTATACTCCTTTGTGCTGTTTCTGGTAGAAGGTGGTAGATAATGTGTGTGTGTGTAAATGGTTTGTATCCGAGAAGGAGAATTTATGCAGATGGGGAATGAATTTTAGAAATGTGCCATTCTTTATATGTATATAGTGTAATATAGTATATAATGTAATATAGTTTAATTTCTGGCATATGCATGCATATATATGTATGTATATGTGCCCGCATGTGCATGCGTGCACACACACAAACAAATTACATAAAGTTTCTTGAGAGGGAAATAATTTTATCTGGCAATCTTAGATGACCAATTCTAAATTTTCCATCTGTTCCCTTGTTTGAGGAAGGAACATTTTACGTTCATGGTTGTGCTTTTTTGGGTAAGATTGTCAGCGGAAGAAGTATGATATACTTTTTCTGTTTGCTTATTTTATTTTGGTAAGTACGATACATGAACAAATTGGATGAATGTTATTTGTGGAGTAGAAATCTCTGTTGTATCCCTTTCCTCCCACCTGTAACCCCAATCCCTCATGTCCCTACAAATATCCATTAAAGAAGCTTCCCAACCTTCCTCCCAGCAGATTTTGGTGGTTTGGATGAGCTGTGCAATACTTTGTTCTTTCTTCTGCATGTGGACATTGTTGCTGGAAGATACATGCTTGATTTCATCCACAGGATATAAGAATTTGGCAAAGGAACCTTGAGTTATTGCTGGGAATATGCTGGGTCAGCTGGATCTTTATTTTAATACTGTACATCAGAATTAATGTTATGTTCTTATCCTCCCATGGAAAGGGTTATGAAGTTTTAACACTTGGTAACAGATTTATAGTAACATAAACTTGGCTATTTCTTGTACTCTAAATTTTTCAAAAGTGAAATATGACATTTAAAAAAAAATCGGCCACAGCAGGATGATAGCTTTTTTTTGTTTCTCTGTCAGAATTCATAATTGTTCATACTTGAGCTTGGCCATTTATTTTCATCTTAATGCCAGAAACATATATAAATAGTGCATGGTCATCCAGATTCACTTAGGTGAGATAGCGTGGTGGTGGTAGAAATATGAGCAATGAAATAAATAAATTGCATTTGTGGTGTACTTTTGTTAACCGAATGGCCTCAATCAGTTCAGTTTCAGATGATATGATCTGTATATTGGTTCAGCACAGTCTACATAGAAAATGAACATAAATTTATTATGAAGTATAAATAGGTCTCCCGGGAAATATCTGAAGGTTATATGTACATATATAGGAATCAAATCAAGGCATTGCTTGGATGGAATTCACTAATACTTCATAATACATTTAAATGTATAAAATAACATTTCTGTTATCTCACATTACATCTAACAGGAGATTTATAGTGGATGCAGATGCTTGTGTTTTACTTTTATAAACTAAACATAGTTAAATTTGGTGATCAACTTGCATAATGTGAAAATAAGTAAGGTTTTTTTTTGTAAAGCTTTTTATTTTTTAACATAAAAATTCCATCTTCAAATAAATAGTGTGTTGTCTGGGTACAGATTTTTATATTGCTGTTCCAAGCCAATTAAAGCTGGAGTTGATTTAAATCTTTAAGATATAAAGGTAGGCAGGGTCAACAAAATAGTGCTTACAACATTTAAGAGTCTTCAGTTACCCCTAAAATTAGTGCCTGTAAGCCTCCCAACAATTAAATTGAAATTAATTTTAATTAAAAATGATAAATGCTTGAAATCATACAGGACAGGTGGATCACCTGATATTTTTGTGTAAAGTGTCATGGCTGGGTTTCCAGAATAGAAGTTTTCATATGATTCAACAATTGTTTTACTACTGGAGAATGCTGCCTGTGGCCTGAACATACTGAAAGTTTTTCTTTCTGGCAATTGTTACCTGAAACCATTATTAAGCAAATCTGCCTTTTGTGAGTCTTAGCAGACTAATACCTTAAAGTTACAATCTTATGGTTAAGAAGGAACACTTTCCCTTTGAGGATTGAAAAAGGGAATGTGATACAGCTGATTAGAGAAGGAAACATCAGCTGGATGTTCCTTTCCTTTTTTTTTTCCCCATGAAATGTTCACGTTTAATTCTTCTCAAAGTTGGAAAGTTGGCTAAGATGAAAGTTGGGAGAGCTCTGGTACAATCTTCCAAATTTAACATCAGATTACTTCAACTCTAGAGCCAGTGTAGGTTTATGCTGTCCTATTCATTTCTGTGAGAATTTTAAAAGGGGGAAGGTTTTGAAAAAACAAAAAAAATAAAAATGAAATCCAGATTTCCCCTTTGGTTATTTACCCCTCTTGTGAATAATATGACAGGGTTTTAGATTTCTTAAAGGCACCCATATCAGAATTCTCCACAATAGCAGGAAGGACTTGTCAGCCCATTCGATAAGCTATTGTTACGATAGTTCATTTGCAGCATTTATTCGCAAATTGATACTGAGCAGGTTTGTAGGTTCATACAGAGCAATGCATTTCTTAAGAAAAAATAGTTGAGATTTTTTTTTTTAGAAACTTCAGGGAAGTGCTACCTGCATGATTTTTAGAAATGAGAAGAAAATGCCACACCAAATTAGATATTTGTCTTATTCTTTCTAACAGGCACCTACCGCCTTTTACTAAGTCTGCTTTTGAAATAGTTTGTTTTAGTATGGGGTTTGGTTTATTGTGTTAAATGGGTGGGTGGTGGAAATGGAATTCTTTAAATTCTTAAGGACTCTTGAACAATTCTCTGATTGGATCCGGTGAATGTTCTTTCTAGCAGTGCTACAAATGATAACCTGGAGCAATTTTGTTTGTTTGGATCCAAGAGTTGTTGGTACTTATGGTGATTTATGTGTTGCCTTATGCCTGATTGTAATTCATTTCAGATTTTTAAATATGCCTAGTTCCACATTCAAGGTTTTTAGATGTATCATTCCTGGCACTGGCTAAATATCACAGCAGTATTTCATGATAAACGCTTGGGTTTCCCTTCCTTAAGTAAATGCTGGAATTTTTAAGGAGTTAGTTTGCAAAATATTTTCTTCCTTAATCTTTCCAAGCTGTTGACCTGCTCAGAATAGCCTTGATTTTTCCAAGGCAGCCTGCCCAGAATGGGCAGTATTAGAAATGACAAATATATTAAGTGAGAGCTTGGCTAAATACACACGGTTTGCAATTTTAAACAACTAAAAAATAGACTTGGTTGCTAATATGGCTTGATTTTCAGGGACTGAAATGCTGTTGGGCATCCATTCAGCCACGGGGAAAACAGACTCTTTCATTTGTCATGTCCTACTTGACCTATTGAGCCTTTATTGCTGGCTGTGTGTGGCACCAACAATGTAAACTGAACTGTTTTCTAAATTAAATGGTGCTGAGAGAGACATTCCACCCAAAACCCTTCCCACTGCTATCCTGAAGCTAACTTTTATGATGCCAATTAAACATTCATAGTCAAGATCAGGAGCACCATTAACCTCTGTCTGTTGTTTCTTTATTAACCAAATAAATCCAATGGCTTGTTAAACTTTTACTTTGAGACCTAGTTGTCTTGAAATCCCTTCTATTATTGAAACTCGTTTCTCACAGAGGTCATTGGCTTGAGTTGTACCATTTCAGAATGCTAATCAGTGTGCAGGGCTGAATGTTTCCTCTTCACTGGAATTCCATCATACACTTACTCTATAGTGCTAAAGTTGTGCACGGATGGGTTTTTGTTCCAGGGAATTGATTGTAAGAATTTTTAATCTGTTGTCTAAAGTGTGGCATGATTTTACTAGTGACGCTCTATGCATTTGTTAAGAAAGCTTGGGAAGACAGATTCATTGATGTCCCATATCTCTTCCCTCCCCCAAAAGGGAGTGAGATTTCAAGGGAAAGATTGGGAAAAAAAACATAAATGAAGATTGTGTTCTCTCTTTCATGAATAGAGAGAGGTCTCCACTGGCTTGAAAACTTAGGTGATCACAAAAGGAGTCCTTGTTTAAACAGAAGCATATTTTTGTTTCTACTTTACAAACTAAGCCATCCTTGAATGGGACTATTTAAATTGTTTTATGACAGCAACATAGCAACATGTTGTTCTTTTTACTGTCAGTCATTCTCGGAATGTCAGTGATTACCTAAAGTATGAAATGTATTATATTTATATGCACATTTATTTTGTGTAACTCAAGCCAGAGAGAATGACTGGCCTACATTCATTCAGAGGGCTTCATTCTTAAGGGGACACCCAGTTACTAGTCCAGTACTTTGACCACTCCTGAACAACAAGCTCCTGAACAACTGTAAGGCACTGATGGCATTGTGTAAATAATGAATAAAAGTTCCACAGTCACGATCAAAGCCTGTTTAATTGACTTCTGGCTCTACAGCACAGAGTTTGCAAGGAGATCTTGAACTTTTTCACAACAAGGACAATTCAGGGACAATTTATCCGGCTCTTTTTATATGCTGCTCATGCGAGTAGTCTGTGACTTTTTTTATAGTTCAAACAGTCCACTCAAATGCAGATGGACTAATTATGAATGGCTTCTATAGAGCAATATTCTGTTGAGGACCTGCAGAACAGGAAAAGAACGCTTCTAGATTTACAGTCTTCCTTGTTCTCAGTTGGGCTTTATGTTTTGATTAGTTCTTAATTTGATGAAGTTGTTTGTACATGACAAAATAGGTAAAATTAAGAGCGAGTTACGTAAGTTTTGCAAATACATGAATGGCAATTGCTTGCTTTAAGGCCATGATGTTTAATTTAGGCCAAGTTATTCAAACCTTAGAAAGTGCTTAATTGTCTTGCTTGTTAGGCAAAAATGTTTTGTAGTAAAAACTATGTCATCAAGTGGATCTAACTCCCAAACTCCTATTTTTCTGGTCTGGATTTTGAATTTGAATGTCTTTCCTTTATTTTATTTATATTTTTCTCCCCTTCTTATATATACAGTACATTTGTTTTCTAGTCCATTCTTTCACAGAAATAAAAACAATGTTCTGCAGCTGAGCTCTGCAGTTGACGGCAGGGTAGAAGGATGTAATTTTATAAAACGGCTGGAAAGTTTTATATTGGAGCTGAGACATAAAGTTTTTCTCCACCCATTTGGCCAGCCACAAAATAAGTACCATGACTTTTGTGGGGCAGCTCCAGTTGGCTAGCAATGAGGAAGCTGGTTCCTTGTTAAGAGGGCCTGGTATCTCTGCCAGAACCTAGTATATGACAGCTTAATTTTAAAAAGATACTTAAACATATTTTATATTTAAAACATCTGTCTGCTTTCAGCCTGAGGAAAACCTTATAAAATTCAAAGTCCTTGTTTTGGCTTTACATTTATCAGGACTGAAACTTGCTTCCTGTTATCTTGGCTGGTTGCTCCAGCAAAACACTGCAAATTACTCATGCATGCATAAGGCTTTACATTCAATAAAATGGTCTGTGAGCAGAGTTAAAAAAACAACAACAGATGACAAGCAACCTGGCTACTGTAGATGAATAAAATGAACTTGAAAAGAAAGAACTTCTGATGAATGCAAGGTGAGGCAGTGTTGTCCTCTTAGACATCTCCATTAGTGTCTGCTATGTTCTCTGACGCATCTTATTTGAAAAATACTTTATTAAAAATTAATAAAATGGGATAGTGACATTTGCAGAGCAATGTAACCAGCTTCCAACATCATATTTACTTCTAAGAATTCTTTGGAAAATGGATGGTAGCTATGGCTTAGCATTTTGTTTGGAAGGATGCCTACTTCTTCAAGAAAAATTGACTGGAAAACTACTCCATCCTTTGTACATTGTTTTGCAGGATGTATAGTGGGTAAAACCAATAGATAAAGAATAGACCTGTACAAGTCTTTGAAGGGGTGATGTGTTTTAGTGAAGATTTAAGTGGAATACAAAATGCTGTGGTACTCCATTCCTTACTGATAAAGAAGAATGGCTGTTGTGCTTCATTCATCAAAAGTACTTCTGCTCATGTATTCTACAGTATATGTGCTATATAGTGGTGGCAAATCTATGGCATGCGTGCCAGAGGTAACACTCAGAGCCCTCTCTGTGGACATGTGCACCGTTGCCCCAGCTTAGCTCTACTGCGCTTCTCTGTGGTGCAAACAATGAAACAAAAGCTCATGAAAAAAAAAAAACTCCCTCTTGCAGAGATGCGGGTTTTGTGATGCCCTGCCTCCCACCAGTCAGCTGGTCTTTGGGTCTCTTCCACATAGGCATGTGTGCTCAACTTACAATTTGAGCACTCGGTCTCTAAAAGGTTCGCCATCACTGCACTATACAGTACATGAATAAGTTCATGTTTTCCATCAAAGAAAAATGGCTGATTGAGAAAGATTGGCAATGGCTCCTTATGTTAAGGCTGAACAATATACTGCTATAAGGCAAAGGAACTAATTGAAATTGACAGACTTGATCTGTAGAGACTTAAGAAACAAACATGGCTGCCCTGATGACATACAGTTTGCTTCTTATTCTTATATCAATTTGCTCATTTGAGAAGCTGAATTTCCTAGATATTCCAATTATTGCACAAGACAATGAAGTAATAAAGTATCTGTTCCATTCAATAATAGATTTCATTTTTCAAAAGTAAGAACCATATGAATATTGATACGCTTATGCTTAAGTCAGATACTCTCTGTAGTTACTGTATCGCTAAATAGAAAATATATTCTTGTGTACCTAACGTGCACATGAAGTTTGTTAAATCTCCATTGCTTCATTAACCCTGAACTGAGGTAGTGTACCACTTTGTAAGCTTAGTTTGAGAAAAAGGCCACACCTGTTGTTAGTTAATCGGGACATAGGCATTCCATTTGCAGTCACTACTCACATCCTTTTTCCTCTCCAAGATCAGTACCCTTAGTGGCTTGTCTTGTCTCATCCTGTAACCGATATACAATGAGCAGCCATTCTCACTGAATTGTTTACTGTTTCCAGATTGGAGTCGAATTAGAAGTTGGATATGAGGTCTGTATGCTTCTATTGCTAGGCTTGAAGAGACTGAGGAGTGAGTCAAGAGAAGGGGTGGGAATTACAACAGCTGCTGCTTTCTAAAAATTGTACTTGTATCAGAATCGAGGAGGGTGCAAGTTTGCCAATACCTAAATTTTTACCATGATGAGGCAGGAAGCAAGGATTGGAGAAAATGTTGGGAAAAAAAATCAAGGGGAGAAGAGGGAGATAGACATTCTTTCAGTTTGAATTTTTAAAGCTGATTGTTTGCGTTGGGCTGTACTTTTATTGGCTCATTGGTCTTTTACAGTACATTGAGTGAATCATATGAATACACATTTGAATATATTTATTTACTTTGTGCAGTCACAATTTACAACTTACCATAAATACTTAAAGAGAAGGTGAGTCAGTCTATTTGGGTTAGTGACTTTGGACAGCAGAAAGAGTTAGTGGCCATGTTTAGGATTAATAACCTATAAAGCCTCAGGAAGATTTTTTAAGTCAGAAAAGTTTTGAATCATAGTTGCTAGTTCAAATGATGGGACTACAGCTACAAATTTGACAAAAACAGTTTTCAGAATAAGTGACTACAATGGTTGAACAGCCTGTTCTTGGCATATCTTTCTTGTATGAAGTGTCTTGAACATAATACTTTAGAAGACAGAAACAAAATTCAAATCATCTTCATAGAATAGAGAAAGATAAATGTAAAAATATTCCCTAAAAGAATGATGAATGGCTTTGAAAAAAAGACTGTGAAAAAAATGTGAAAGTAAAGTTGATCACAAGTTGCATATGAGTCAGCTGCAATGTGACATGGCTGTGATACAACTAAAGCAATTACAGGATGTACCAATAAAGTATATTTTTCAAATCACAGAAAAAAAGGTATTCTTTCTCATTTAGTTCAGAACCTGGGACAATCACTTTTAAGTTGCAGGAAGACCATAACTGACTGGATATTAAGAGAAAAAAAAACTTACTAACAATAAGAGCAACTTCACAAAAGCACAATGACCGAAGGGGGTGATATTCAAGCAGAGATTATAAAGCCATTTCTGTGGAGTACTTTAATTTGCCTTCTTGCACTAAGCAGATAATTGAATACAATGGTTTAAATGTTAGGGCTGTCTGTGCACATCTTCCAGGGTTGCTCCATATTAAAGAAACATCACAGCTCCTTGCTTCTGAAAGCATTTGGGTATTTTTATAATATCCCAATTTAAAACTACAACTTAAAATGTCATATTTAAAACCACCAGTGGTATGATATTTAAAACTGTCATTGGCACCTCTATCTGAAATATTTAAGTCAACTTCACAGAGACCTGTAAAAGCAAAATGTTTCTAACACCACTTAAAACAAATGAATAAATAACTTGATTGACCATTTCTGAAGCTAGTTCAAGAGATCCCGGGCTAATTGGGAAAAGCTCTCAACCATGATATGACTATTTTAGGACAAGGCAATGCTAGTTTAATTGTGACTGAGTAATTGGACTGGATACATACAGTAGGTTCATGAGTCATAAGCAGATTTTTCAAATAGTTGGGTGTGTCAGAAAAGATCCAGAAGTACCTTCTAATGCTTTTGGTTAGCCACAGAGAGCCTCTTCTGAGATTTGCAAATTCTCAGTAGAAGTTGTGAGGTGTATCATCTTTTTGTCTCAGCAAGGTTTGTTGTACTGTGTCTGTGGCATAAATTGCCTGTTGGAGGAAAATCACAGCTAACTCATGCACTCTTCCAAAATATGATCCCTTCCTATTTTGTGAACCAAACTGTATCCTAGTAGATGTCTAATAGCAATAATTTATTAGTAGTGATTTGATTTCTTTGTATTATTTAATCAGTCAATAATTGATATTGTCTAGACACATTGCAGAATTACTTAAAAAATAAAAGAGGTGAAAACCATAACCTTAAGGACTTTTCATAAATCACATATAAACGACAAATAAAAATAAAATAATTTCCCAGTGTGTTCAATTTTTAAAAAATATAAATATAGTTACTGTGTTTATTTTTAATAGTATTTTTATTGTAATTACAATAATAAAAGGCTTAACAAAATAAAAATGTAAAAGAATAAAAAGATATAGAAAAGAAACAGAAAATAGGAAAATATAAAAATATCACACTGTAACAAAAAAAGGAAATATTTAAAGAAATGACTTTTCCCTTCATCATAACAAGCATAAACAATTTTAATAGTAACATATTACCTTCTCTTAAATTACAACAAATGATCTCTTCTTTCCATATCCCCTCTTTACTTACTTTGTTGATTTAAAAGTTCCCAATAGCTGAAAAGCAGTTAACAAGCAATTTCCAAAAGGGATCCGAAAAGGAACTACACAAACTATTTTAAAGGTGCCGACTGTGGTTTGAATTGTACATGCAAATGAGTCGGGGGTCCAGCTCCTAAATTAAGAGTTTGTTTGGACCTTAGGCGAATACCTTAGTTTATAACCGTCTTGAATTATCTGTTTATTTTTCCCCTATGTGAAATATTGAAAAATCGTATCATTTAAGAACCTATTGATTTTCATTGGTGAAAAAAGAAACCAGTCAATCTGATACTTAGTAGAAATTGGCCTATCCATTTAACCAGATATAATATATGTAATTCTCACTTTACCAACCACCATTGGGACTGGCAACTCTATCCTTAAGTGCCATGGTTGTAAAATGAAAAATCATATGATGGTGCCCAATGATGTTCATCAGATCCAGCTGTGGTTGTTAAAATAATCATGACAAGTTGTTAAGTGCAATGTCATGTGACCACAGCTTGCAACTTCCTTGCCAGGTTTCCTTCTGACTTTACTTATCAGAAGCTGAAAATTACAAATGTCAATCACACAATCATGTGATGTTACAACCGTCATGCAAAGTTTATGCTGGCTGCCAAGCATCTAAATTGTGATCATGTGACTGTGGGCATGCTGTTAAAGCTGCAACATTTAGGACTGGTCATATGTCTCCTTATTCAGGACCGTTGTAACTTTGAATGGTTTCTGAACAAATGGTTGCTAAGTGTTCTGGCCAGCCTTAGCAAATAATGAAACTTGTGAGTATAAACAAACTCCTTTTCAAACAGGGTAGAAACAGTCTTTTATTCACATGGATAAACAAAAATCAAATGTAATTAGTCCCAACAGACTGGCCAAGAAATCCAAATTTCTTGCTGTATCCTAAAAGCAAACAGTTCTCTGTGACAACAGTCCATTCCCAGACCCCTACTATTTATTTCTGTCAGGGAGGGGCTGGCTAGCTTCCACACCTGCTTTTCCTTGAGAGCTGGCTTATTGTTTTCCTTTGCTCTCCTCTCCTTTCCTCTTTGTGCATATGCACATCTGGGATGGGTCCCATCTGTTCTTTCTCTTCACTCAGGCCTCCCGAAGACAGATGTCTGTCTACCTCAGAGAGGCCCCGACTGCCTCTGTTGCTCTTCCAAAGTCTCCAAAGCTGGCCCAGGCACTCCCTCAACCTCCTCCTCATCTGACTCTGCAGCTAGCTCTGCTGGAAGCCAGTGGGCCCCAGCAGATAAGTGAGGACTACCTATATTGAATCATAGATCAGGGGTGGACAATTAGGGCTCCTTCATGACTTGTGGACTTCAACTCCCAGAATTCCTGAGCCAACCATGGAATTGCCTAGGCAAGAACTTTACAGAGATAATGATAGAAATTTTGGCAGAAGCCTTGGAGACAACTAAGGAGAAGATGATGGAGTAGATGAAGTGTTTCGTGTCTATACAAGATATGCAATGAGAAATAAGTTACTGAGAGAAGTCCATATTAGATTTACTAAAAAAACTATCAAAACGCAGATTCAGCGGGTGGCGAGGGAGAAAATTTTAA
>JAEANM010009762.1:0-16177 GCA_017656035.1 Myanophis thanlyinensis
CACAGTCATACATGGTACGATATGCAGTGAAATGCTTACGCAACCGCGGGTAAGTTAGGTAGGAAGGGAGGGTGGGGGGTTAGAAAAATAGTTAAGGAGAGTTGGGAAGGTGGGAGTTGGATGCACACATGGTTCTGGTTGTGCTCGCATAACTTATTATACTCTTTATCTTTGTCCTTTTTCCTTTGTACATTGTAGGCTATTGTTATTCTTCTGATGTAAGCGTTTGTCGTATCCCATAAATTTTGTACAGATGTGTGATATTCTTTATTTTCCTGAAAAAATAATGTTAGCTCTTTTGTCATTCGTTCTGTATATTCCTCCTCTTTTAAAATTGATGTGTTGAGCATCCACCTTCCCCTCTTCTTCTCTTGCCCCCTCCAAATGATTTTAATTGGGTTATGGTCTGCTCATGTATTTGGCATGATTTCTACTAGCTCTATCTCTCTATCGAGTGCTAAATTTGTCCAAACCATGTCAATCCTTGACCATGATTTGTGGGGGTTTGAGTAAAATGTATAACCTCTTTCCTCTAAATTTTTCCTTCTCCAACTATCCGTCAAATTAAGTTTTTCCACCATCTCTAAAAATATTTTTAGAAGTATATTCTTCTTTTTGCTTTTCTGGACACTACTATAATCTTTCTTGGGGTCTACAATACAATTTAAATCCAATTAAACACATGTTTTCTTTTTCTAATTTTATAACCTTTTCATACACTTGTCTGTAGAATTGTTCCTGTCTATTATTCGGGGTATTACCACTAATAAGACTTCTTTTTGTGCAATCATTATATTAATCATTAATAATCTTCCCTTAGGGTCCTCATATATTTGTTCCACTTTTATCCCCTTTTTAATATACACTGCCACTCCCCTTTTTCTTTTCTCTGCTAGAGTGGTGTAGAGCTCTCCTAATTTTGCATCTTGTTTTTTGATGTGAACTTCCTAGAGACACACAATATCAACTTTTTGTGATACTAATTTTGCAAATGTTTGTTTTCTTTTATTTGGAGAATTCAGTCCATTAATGTTTAATGAGAAAAGTTTCAATTCCTTGTCCATTTCCTTGTTCTATGCCAGTTACTATTGACTATTGGTTTTTGGGGTCCCTCTGGGATCTTGTTTTAATTCCTTCTTGAGGTTTCTCTTCCCTGTTGTTTCTTGTTTCTTGGGCTCTTCCTTTCTCTAGATTTTGACAATCTGTTAGGTTGATTGCTCCAATTCTTCCCTCCTGCTGCTGCTCTCCTCTTCTGGACCTATAATTTGGTCTTGGAGATCTCGGGCTTTCTGTAGGTTGTCAACCTTAATTCTCCAGTCTCCCCAGAACACCAGCAGTCCCTCCGGTACTATCCAGCGAAATAGTATATGTTGCTCATTCAGAAGAGCTGCTAGGAAATGGTATTCATTTCTATGTTGCCTTACCCTCTTTGGTGTTTGTTTCAATATTGTTAATTCTTTATCTTTATACTTCATAATACTTTCTCTTGAGATTCTATAAATAATATTTCTTATTTTTTTCCAGGCAAAATGAATATGCACCTGTCTTGGAAGCCAATGGCATCTAGCATAGTTTGTATACATCCTGTATACTTCATCAATTTCGTTAAGAACTTCTTGTCCCTTTGTATAATTCCTGCTATTATTCCCGCCATTACTAGTGTTAAATTTTCGTCTTTATCTTCTACATTTTGGAACCTCAGGTAGTACGAAGCCCGGTCCATCTCAATATGCATTAAAGCATTTTCTAGTTCTTTATTTCTTTCCATCATCCTTTGACTACTATCATCCACTACTTCTAATTTTTTTTTCTGTTTGTTCCATTTGTACTTCAATTGTTTTTATCCTCTGGTCATTTCTTTGAATAGCCTCTTGGATAGTGTGCATTTTTCCATCTAATTTCTGTATATCATTTTTGACTTCTGTTTTCATATCTTCCATCTCTACTTTAATTTCTTCATGGTTTTTGGATATGTTTTCCTGGAGCTTAACCATTGTTTCCTGTATCATGAGTAGAGTAGTCTGCATTGCTTGCATTGTTTCTAAATTTGGTTTCCCTGTTAAAGATGTGCTTTCAATCTTGCTTCCTTCACTTTGCCTTTGGTTTGATGATAGAACTGTTAATGGCGAGGCTATTATAGTAGATAAGGTTGAAGGAGCTTTCTTCCCCATCTTTGAATAATAATAGTAGTGGTTGACATCTTCTTCAATATTTTCTGCTGCTTATCTAGAATTTTATTTATATTCTCCCAGATTCTCATCCAGTATTCTGCATTATCTTAATCTAACAATCTAACAATTCCTCTTACTTTTATTCTTTTATTCTTTTTTGTTCTTTATTCTTTTCTTACCATTCTATTGTACTGTACACTATACCAGTTAAATACCTTGTAAACCCCTTATTCACTGTCACAATCTATGCTCTTTAACACTATATACCTATTCAAAGATACTTAAAGCTTCTATCCTCTGGATATATATGTAGTTATGAATATAATATATAGTATAAAGCTATTATTATAATATAAGAATTATAAATGTTATAAAAATGTTCTAAATTTTGATCTGGGTAGATCCTGCCATGAAATGACACCACATCATGGTCTGCCCAAGGAAAGTAAAGTCCTTGATGCAGGTGAATGATTCTGCTTGTCTTTATATGCCAATGTTGGGAGGTTTCAACTGGCCAACTGATTTTTTTTATCACGAGAAGGGAGGAGGAAGAATGGTGCCTAAGAGTAAATAAACCAATAAGATACAGTGGTAGATTGCTGCTTAATCACTGCAGGAAAGGAAGTCAAAGTGATTAGTTGGCTCTTTTAGATTGCAAACTTATTAGGGTGATTCTCATGGTCTTGCTTTCGAAGGCCAGTCATTTGTTGGTGAAATATATATTATCCAGGATTTAATCCTCAATAAAAGGGCATTAGAGAGACCTAGCTGTCAACTGTTTGTTCTGTGTTTCAGGTGTTGCTGGATATGGGGAGACAGCAGAAAGGATAACTCCATCTGATGGTCTACCAATGTTGAATTTCTACAGGTATGTCTGCCTGAGACAGTTTAGGGAGGCTCTTAGCACACTGTCTGTCCCACTGTGATAGCTGTTATGATCTCTGCTGACTAACTTAGACTTCTTGTCTTGGGGGACTTTTACAACCATGCCAAAGTTAACAATAAATTCAGGTCTGCCTCAGGATTTCAGCTTGGGTGGTCATTCATTATTATTTGTTTCTGCATGCTAGATTTGCTAGATTTGATGAGGTCTTGAAAATAGAAGGTTTTTATGATAAATTGATTGACAGATAAAATGTTAACATTTTCTGTATCTATGCAGAGATAGGCTTCAGCTGGTTCGCACCTGTTTGGGTGAACTGGTTGTTAAGATTCTATGCAGTTTGGTGCAAATCCCACCACCGGCTGGCCCTACCTACCCCTACCCCACTCTGCCCTGTTTCACCTCACTATCTTGGCTGGTGGCTAGAATCACACCCATGCCCAGCTACTCTCTGGCTCCTTCGCTTGCTCACTTGCCCAGACCATGTGGCCCAGCTGATCTCTGTGCCTCGCCTGCTTGCCTGCCTTCATTGTGGCCTACTATGCTAGCCATGTGGCCCAGCTGATCTCCAAGTCTTGCCTGTTCTGCTCACTGTGGTTCCCATGAAGGTAAGGCATTCGTCTGAAGAGATGGTGAGGCTTGGCCACCTTTTGGGCCTGGCTCTCACCATCCTTCTGTCTACATGTATGCCACCTGCTCACCCTTCTGCTAGGGTCATGGACATGACAGTTCCTTCCTCAGGCCTTTTCCAGAGCCTACAGCCTTCTTGCCCTTCACCTTGGGTCAGGGGATGTGCCAGTTCTTGCCTCTGGTCTTCCCCAAAGTCTATGGGCAGATACTGCCCATTCACCCTTTACCTCAGGTTAGGGATGTGCCAGTTCCTGCCTTTATAAATGGACACCTCTCCCCACACCATCCCCTTGCTTCTGCATGTTTCCACCATGATCCCACCCTTTGCTGAATTGGCTTGCTTACCTCCACCCCAGCCATTTTTCTTCTAACAGAGGCCCCTTACTCACTCTCCCTGCTTCTTCCTCATGACTGCTTCTTTCTTTGTCCCACTACCTTACCTTCTTCCTGTGGCTGGTGGCAGAGGGGAAGGTGAACCATTGCTAAGTTATTGCCATTCAGCTTCCCCCAGCCTGCATCTCACCCCCCACTTGGATTCTTCTCAGCTTCTGGGCCTCATCTGCCAGTGGGTGGGGGATAAGGGGCAACCAGAGAGCACAAGTCTACACTGTCCACATTGCCTCTCTGCCAGCCACCTCTCCCTTGCCTGCCTGCTAGCTTGCATGCTTCTGCTGAGCATGGCTTGCTGCTGTGAGATTGGTGTGAGCCTCATGGGCTGGAAGGTAAGGCTGACAGTGGGGAAGGAAAATCCACTCTGGGCTTGCTGCACTCAGTCAAAGGGACGTCTGGGGGGGGGGGGGACATGTGAAGCTCGGCCACCTTTCAGGTCCAGATTTGGCTTCCATGAGGCCTCTGGGTGTGAGGCCTGAGAAAAAAATTACTCTCCCAAGGGCCACCCACTTGCCCATCCACCCACCGGGCTGGCCTGGAAGCATCATGTGAGTCCCCTTGTTGTGGGCTGGATGTAGAAGCTGAGGCAGAGGGGAGGGCAAGCAGTTGGCAGCCCAGAGCAGGGCCTGAAATGTGGTCAATGGGTGTGTTCTGACCCAGGCTTAACATAATCATTAAACAGACTTCTTGCCCTGAGAAAAATCCTTTTTATTTGGTTAATGTAATTTCCTATCATTCACATTTAGAAAAGTCCCGCCAATAAATCTTTCAAGGTTTTATTGCAAAAACAAAATTTATCAGTCCTTGGATAGTTGCCAGGCAGAGAGCTTCCAGTCGCAACACTGTAAAATGAAATACCTGGCAAGGAGACATGACCTCACAAATCTTCACAATAATAAGTGAACTAATTGTCTCTTACAAACATGACTCTTCTTTTTCTCCTATTTATTCTCTATGAGAGGGGCCATTCAGCGTCCACTCTATGAGAGGGGCCATTCAGCGTCCACTCTATGAGAGGGGCCATTCAGCGTCCTATTTATTCTCTATGAGAGGGGCCATTCAGCGTGCTTTTACTTCCAAGTCCACCCCTGCTCCTTAGTTGTTCTCTTCTCCTGACAGCTCTGTGCTTACAAGCATCTGGAACAGGCTCCAGCTATTCTTCTTCCCCACTGATCTCCAACTCCGAAGGCAGCTGATAAATGTCAGAAGACCCTGGCCCCATCTCTGCCTCTGATGCAGAGCACCCATTAGAGCCTTCCCCCAACTCCAGGACTGGCCCAAGTTCCTCCTTGGGTGGCAGCAGTGCATCCAGCTCACTGAATCTGGCCTGCTGATCTTGGCTAGCAGTGGCAGTGGCTCTGATCCCATCCTGGCTGGCAATGCTTCAGGCAAGAACCAGCCATGCTGATCCTGCTTCATGGCTGCACAGACAGAGCCACTTCTCGATGCTCCAGCACCAGTCCCCCTCCCCCTCAGTCCCAGATTGACAGATTGCTCAACCTGGAATTCATGGCCCAGTGCCAATCCCCATGTCACCTGTCCCACGTTTGTAGGGATTTGGGGACTAGCCGGGCTGGCTGAGTGTGCACAAAATGCCAAGCTGGAGACCAGGGCTTGGGGGGGGGGGGGTTTGAGTCCAGCTGGCTTCCCACGGGGAAGGAGGCACTACGAGGGAGCCCATTTCTTCAATTGGCCTGGCAGGGTTCACCCACACAGAGGCTGGGCATGTGTGTATGTGTATGTATGTGTGTATGTGAGAAAGAGAAATGGCAGAGAGGAAACCCTTTCAAACAGTGTTACCTGCAATTCTTGTTTTATCTCCTCCACCATTTCTTTCTCACTTTCTCATTCTCTGTCACACACACAGACATTTGATTGCTTGAAAGGGACAGGCTGTGCTTTGCTTGTACTATAAGCACACGCTTTAAGCACATGCTTCCTACAATCTTGCCTGCCTTTTCATCCTTTTCTCAAGCAGCAGCAGCCAGATAGAGATGGGGGAGCCAATTCTGATGGGCCATATGGCTTTCTGACTTATTGTGGAAGCAGCCTGAGAAACACCTGAGCTCCAGGCCTGGTGGAGCACAAACCATGCTCACCGCCTGGTCCATAGCCACAAGGTGAGCTGTGGAAGAGAGGAGCTTTTGGCTGCAAGTTGCCTGGTGCTGTGGGTAGGGCTAGGGCTGGCAAGAGTGTGACAGAAACATCTCTAAGCACCTGGACAGAACTCCCAGCCCTGGATTGTTTCTCTCCAACCCCCTTTTCTGTTTTGTCTGCTGCATTGATGCAGGTGGACATCAACCCTAGCTTTGCTGTCCATTGCAACTAGAAATTTCAAACAAGGCCGAGAATGAACATTAGTGTTATAGCCAGCCTGGGTACAAGATCGGCCCCCTGTGAAGTCTGCTGAGGAGTCCAGACGAGGCTACTCTTACTGCCCGCTGAGGCCCCTGACTCCCAGTGATGAGATGGAGTACTTTCAGGCACTTAGCTTTGCTGCCTGTTTAATAGCTCCAGCACCTCCCTCTGTCACCCACCTAGGGCTGGGAAGAGTGTGCCAGAAACATTTCCAAGCATCCAGAGAGACAGAACTCCCAGCCCCCACTGGATCAGTTGATCTGTGGGCCATGGTTAAGGGTCTGAGCAGACATGAAGTGATCGTGCTCACCACCTCCTGCACCTCAAAAAAAATAAGACCTTCCCAAAAATAAGGCCAAGCACTTATTTTATGGGTCAAAAGAAAATAAGACCCAGTCTTATTTTCAGGGAAACATGGTATCTCCACATGCTTCCTCCCTGGTAGCTGCTGCTGCTGTTGTGAGAGTGGAAAGCCACTGAACCAGAGAGTTTCTTCCCCATCTTCTCAGGAGCATGGGACTTCTTGCGACGTGAGCTCCCTTGCAGTTTGTTTTGCTGATGGAGGATGGGCTGCAGCATCTCCACCTTGGCCCATGCCAGCTCCTTGCAGTCATCCATGCCAGGATTGCTGCAGAGAGTCTCCTCCTTCAGGGTCTTGGGGTCTGCTTCGGCTTCCTGGTGCGGGGCTTTGGGCAAAGACAGGAGGGAAGTGCTGCTGGTGACAGAGAGATGGAGGGCCTTGTTCCAATGGGACTGCATCATGGACTGGAACTAGCTGACCATCTCAGCCCGCTGAGCCTCCAGGCACCAGCACCTGGATCACCTCATGTCTGCTCAGACCCTTAACTGAGGTCTGCAGCTGATCCAGTGAGGGCTGGGAGTTCTGTCTCTCTGGATGCCTGGAGATGTTTCGGGCATACTCTTCCCAGCCCTAGGTGGGTAACAGAGGGAGGTGCTGGAGCTATTAAACAGCCTTGCACTCCCATAGGTCTTCCCTCTGCTTGGAAAGCCTATGCTCATAGTCCGCAGTGAGGAGCTTCTGTAAGCGTCCTTCTTGACCAGATCCCATTTGAACTAAGCCCACTGGTTTTGCCAAGTTTTTCTCGTGGTGGCTGCTTAGCTCTAACAACTGCTTCCTGTTGGGGCCTTAAGGAGCCTGAGTGAGGAGGCAAGGAGTGGCTTGGAGGAGTGGGGATGGTGAGGAGAAGCCAGTGAGGTATCCCTCAACGTGAGTGACATTAAGTTGGCTCACTCAGTCACATGCCCACTCAGCCACACCCACCCAGCTGGTCATTAGGGCAGAGAACTGGTTGTTAAAGTATTTGAATCCCACAACTGCATTTAAGCTCAAGGAGTGGAACTTGTTGGATGAAAGTGTGCAAATAAAGCATCACCAACATTTTCCCAACTTCTTCAGTTGGCAAAATGGACTGTGCTACTGCAACAAAGTGGCCAGTCTATTTGAGGCTATAGGAATCACCTGTAACCCAAGTGAGTTGTGTCTATTTGTATACAATTCATCCAGGGCCTGTAACAAAAATTATGATACAGTGTTACACTTTTTTAATGAACATTTAAGGAAGACAAGCAAGATAATTTAGTATGTTCATATCCTGCTAATGATGACCCTTTGAAAAGAAGTTAGACAAGGATTTTTAGTTAGATAGGAATAACAAGTTTCTTATGTGCTGATATTTATTCAATAGTGGCAGTAGTTTTTCTCAAACAGTAATTGTACAAAAATTGAAATAATATGTAAGTTGAAATTTATTATTAAATTCACAGAAAATTCATTCAGCGTTGATGATAAAGATAAATTGTTTCAAAATCTTGTTAAACAAGATTTGAATGAATGAATCTGAAATGATTCAAATGTGCTTATAAATGCTATGAAGAATTTCACAACTGTAAACTTTCAGTTTTCAAATGTTTTCAATAATGTAGCCAAATGACCAAGTGATTTTCAACTATTCCTATGTTTAACCATATGGTTTTCTTCTTGCTTGGATTTATTGATTAGGTGTTGTGTAAAAAAATAAAATCATAAATGCAGTTGTTCAATAACTTTTAAACATGACATATTTACTTTTTCCCCCTTTTATGATGAGTCTTAGGCCTACAAGAAAGATTTTCACATATTGCAGATGGTACCATAAATCTTTTCAGCTCAAATGATTTTAAAATAGATACCTGGACCTCATCAGTCTCTGCAAAAAGTCTAAACAGTCACAATGGGGAATATTTTTGTTTTGGTTTTCTTTATTAGGTTTTATGTATTCAGCTGTTTCCCAGCCATGCTCTGAGGGCAAAGAGAACATCCTCGTTTGAAATTCCAGTTCCACTTCACTTCTCGTCCTTTCTAATGCTTAAGCCTCATCCCACACAAGTTGAGAGAATCCTTTTCCCACAAACTGTCCCAGAAACACCTCATGAACCAGCCTTCTATTGGCTTTATGGCTTCCCTTTACTTCAGAGCACTTATCTTGATAAATGTGCTCTTGAATAACATTTGCTCCTGCTAATTCTTTGGAGAAAAGGCTGCTCAATTTGTATCCCATTAATGCTAATGAATAGAATGGAAGACAGCAATTAATAACATGCTTTAACAAAAAACAGTGGAGTTACATATGTCACAATAATACTTTAAGCAACTTTTAAACCTATTAGCAATATGCAACACTTGACTTATCAAACTAGATCAAATCTTCATTTGGTAAAATCTCCATTTGGTAACAACACTTTATGAAACAATCATCAGAATTAAAGAATCCAGAAATCAATGAAGCTATTGAAATAAAGTCTCTTTATTAGTTTGTTAGTTTTTATGTGCTTTATAAAACATTAATTAAAAATTATTTTAAAAAATTAAGAAAGACAAAGTTGCTTTAAAGAATTAAAGATAAATGCTAGGTTTGCTCTCTCTGTACTTTGAAGCATATTTTCAGAATGATTTCCAAAGTTCTAGATCCTGAATTAAGCAGGGATGGTGGCCTGCGGGCAGGATGTATTACGTGCAGATCACACCCACCCCAACTCAGCAAGGGAAAAACTATCATGATATGTCACATGATGGCAACGTGATGCTGCAAGTTTGACACCCGTGAATTACAGATTCATAAAAAGAGAGGGTTTTTTTAAATAGAGAAACTTCAGTTACCGCTACATGGAGGTAACTGCCTTAATGTGACTGCCTTAATGTGTCACAAGTAAGTATTGTGCTCTCACTGCTGCATATTCCAAAACACATTTTCTAAATAAAATTTAAAGCACTAAACACTAAACTTGTCATATGATGAAATTAATTCTCTCAACCCTGACAAAGAGTTTCTCCAGAGAAATAGTAAACAGCTAGATTCTTAGCAAGAAAAATGAAAATATTGTCCACAATCACTACAGTCTCAGTAATAGTAAAAGTATCTCCACAACTTTCAGCTGATTCTAGTAAGAGATTTTTCTTATAATAGAAAGCTATATATATGAAGATCATTGAGATCATTCCCAAAATAGGAATTTTGAGGTGTATGAGTTATCTAAGTAGGAAGGGAATTCTCTGTTGTTATAGAGCAGTGGTGGCAAATCTTTTACTTACCGAATGACAAAAAGTATGCGCTTTGTGCATGCCATCCACACTTGTGTGTGGTTCCTCCATGTGCGCTGCATATGCATGCAGCTTTTGCACATGCAGTGCATGTGTACTGCATGCAGGCACTCACACACACATGAGCAATTGCATGTGCATGCACAGACAAGCTCCGAAGATCAGCTGGATTTCCTGCTGTAATCGCATGCATGGATAGAGGAGACCCGAAGACCAGCTGGGTCTCTGCAATCATGCATGCATGCATGCGCAATTGCATGTGCATGCTCAGCTGGATGTAACTTGGCCAACAGCTTGTGTGGCCAGCAAGATGGATCTGCGTGCCACCTGTGGCACCCGTGCCATAGGTTCGTCATCATGATTATAGAGTGTTGGATGAGATCTTTGAGATCTTTTAGCTGAACGCCCTGCCCAAAGCAGGAGCCTCATACCATTTCAGAAAAATGGCTGTCCAACATCCAGCATTCACAGCTCTGGGAGGTAAGCATTCCATTCCTTAATTGTTCAACCATCAGGGAATTCCTTCCTATTTCAGGTTGGATCTCTTTTTTCCAGACTTCCATTCATTGCTTCTTGTCCTACCTGAGGTGCTATGGAGAATAAATCAATACCCTCTTTCCTGTGGCAGTCATTAGCTGAGTTATTGCAGAAGCTGGCCATAACTATACTGATGAAGCAGAGAGCTGACCACCCAACTTTTAGCCCACATTCTTCCTTGACATTTTGCTTTATCAAAATTATATTGACTATATGTCTTAGTTATATATTTTAGAGGAAAGCAACTAATAAATATATTCATTGTATATTTATATTCCACTAATCTTTGTATACAAGTAGTCCATGACTTACAACAGTTCACTTAATGTCTATTCCTGGGGTTATGTGATCCATTTTTGCAATCTTCTAACAAGCAAAATTAATGGGGAAGCTAGATTCCCTTAACAACCATGTTACTAACTTAACAACTGCTGTGATTCACTTAACAACTATGGCAAGGTTGTAAAATGGAGTAAAATTTATTTAATAACCATCTTACTTAATGACAGAAATTTTGGGCTCAGTTATGAAGCTGAGGGCTATTTGTGGTCAGTATGACACAGATGCACAAAGGTGTGGGGGGAGGGACCAGCAAGTGCAGAGGAACTTCTAGTTTACGGGAGGCGGGGAGGAGAAGAAAAAAAATAAACACTGCAATGATGTTCAGAAAATATTGAGTGTCTCTTAAGGAGGGAGATGAATCATAACAAGACTGCATATACATATACATAAACAGAAGGGACTTTGGAGGTCTTGTAGTCTAACCCTTTGCTCAAGCAGGAGACCATATACCATTTCAGATAAATAGTTGTCCAGTCTGTTTTTAAAAGTGATGCAGTCCTCACAACTTCTGAAGGCAAGCCATTCCACTGGTTTATTTTTAACAGATTAACAGAATAACAAAACTTGCACAACATATGGATAGACCTAGCCATTCAATTCAAATTGAATTCAATTCAAATCTTTATTGTCAATGCATAACATGTGTGCAGTGAAATTGAATGAGCCTCCATCGATACAATCACAGAGTACATTCAAACACAGAATACGTCTCCAGATTTATAAACAAATCCCTAACCCCAAGAAATACCATTAGGCACACATTTACACACACACACACACACACACACCACATGTGCTATTTTTCAGCCTATTTGTCCAGCTGGCTGTGCTTCTATATCTCTTGCCCGATGGTAGAAGTATGAAGAAGTGCTGTCCAGGGTGAGAGTCATCCCTGAGGATTTTTCTCATTCTGTTGAGACAGTGGGACCTGGTGATTTCCTCCAATGGGGTTGGATCCCCATGATTTTTTGTGCTGTGCTCATTACTACCTGTAGTGCCTCCTTGTCCGCAGTTGTTAAGTCAGCGTATTATACCATGACACAATAAGTGAGAATGCTTTCTATTGTTGACCGGTAGAAGGAAGTCATCAGCTGCTGTGCCACTTGATTTTTCCGCAAGACTCTTAGGAAATGGAGTCACTGTTGGACCTTCCTGACGACCTGGGACATGTTACTTTTCCAGGTGAGGTCCTGGCTGAGGTGCACTCTCAGGAATTTGAAGGAAGAAATGTTCTCCATGCTGCCCCCTTTGATATAGACTGGGGCAAGTTCCTCTCTTTGTTTCTAGAAGTCCAACACCATCTCTTTAGTCTTGCTGGTGTTTAGGTGCAGGTTGTTTTCTGAGCACCATTTAGTTAGCTTCTTGCCATACTTATAGATTTAAGGCTGAATAGTTAGAAATGCTGATTCACCTGTGACAGGAAGCTGATGAAACAGTGACAGAAAGTTGCTATAACAGGAAGCTGATGTAAGAATGATTCAGCTGTTTAAGACAAAGTTATAAAAGGAAGCTGGTAGAGGGCGTTCCTTCCTTCCTGCATTTCATCCTGCTTCGTTCCTGTGTTACTTGCTTGCTTGTTTGACTGGTTTACAGAACAGAAATTCTCCATGCCTTAGATAATTGCTGCCACATGTATTGTATACTATTGTAGATAAACCACTGTATATAGACTCTGTGTGTTGTGTATTATTGCTCCTGGGTTATAGCATAGAGGCAGTCACTCTATAAAACCTCTGACAGCTCTAAATTTGCTGCATACACTCAGACATTTCTGGATTTCTTTCCTGTATGCTGGTTCATCCCCTCCTGTAATAAGGTCCAGCACAGTGGTATTGTCTGCAAACTTTATTACCATGTTAGATGGATTTGAAGGTATGCAGTCATGTGTGTACAGTGAGTATAGGTAGGTGCTAAGCACACAGCCCTGAGGGGAGTCTGTGCTGAGCTTCAGGGAGGGCAACCTGGCCCTTACTATTTGTGGGTGGTTCATCAGGAAGTCTCTAATCCAGTTGCAGGTGAAGGGTGGAAATTTAAGTCAGTCAGCTTTTTGATGAGGATGCCTGGCAGAATGGTGTTGAAGACCGAGCTATAGACTATGAAAAGCATCCTGACATAGTTCCCAGGTGTCTCAATGCTGTGTGTAGGGTCGTGGCTATGGCATCACCTGTTGACCTGTTTCCTCTGTAGGCAAATTGGTGTTGGCCGAAATGTGATGGAAGGCATGACCTCAGGTGTTGGAGAACCAGTTTTTCAAAGCACTTCATTACTGCAAATGTCAGTATGATGGGTCTGTAGTAATTCAGACTGTTTATGGCCATTTTCTTTGGACCGGGATGATTGGACTGCTTTCAGACATGTTGGTACACTGGCCATTTGCAGGGAGATGTTGAAAATCCTTCTTAGTTGGTCAGCACAGGTTTTTATCACTTTCCCCAGCACTCCATCTGGATCTGCAGCTTTATTGGGATTCACATCCTTCAGTGCAGCTCTCACCTGATGTGTATGCAGGATGAGTGCCTGGAGGTTAGAGGGCCGGCAGGCTGGTGCTAGAGGGTCAGGTCTCTTTACCTCCTAATGGGTAAAGAAGGTGTTCAGCTCTTTCACCAGCTAGGCATCAGCATTGATGGTCTCCATTGTGTTGCCCTTGTAGTTGGTTAGGTGCTGCATCCATAGTTTCAACTGGGAAATGAGCATCCTAGACCAAGCCAAGTCCAAAAATGCTAGATAATTCCTAGAAGCCTGGCACTCAAATAAATCAGCTATCAACAGGCACATAGAGATAAACAGCATTTACATTCCATTCAAAAGAGAATAAAAAAGCTAAAAGACCATAACACCTCCTTGCCAGCAATCAACCCCCAGATAAGCATAGATTAACAGCAAGTTTAACCAACAATTAAACAGTAAACAATCAAGGAACTATCAATCCGACAATCAAATAGTAAAGAACAGACATATCAAAGAACTACCAAGAACACTCCCACAAATACTGACAGGGCAAGTTAAATAGAGAGGAAACTTATTCCCTTCCAACACTAATGATGGTACCTAGTTAGTAATGAAATGTCTGCAAGAAAACAGCCAAGCTCAGAGACCACCAAGGACCCCACAGTCATACTTTTGCTGTTAGCCACCTCTATAGCAATTGGTAAAAATCAAGATTATGGTGATTATTCCAGCCACCAATCCATCCATCCATCCATTTTCTCTTTAGAGCAGCCTTCCAGAGGCCTCGTTTAGGGTAACCAACTCCCTGTTGGTAAAGGGGCATCAAATACTGTTGACCACAGAATCTTATTGCGGCAGCTGGAGGGATTAGGAGTGGGAGGCACTGTGCTATGGTGGTTCTCCTCCTTCCTCTTCGGCCACTCGCAATTTGTGCTGGCAGGAGGGCAGAGATCGACCCCAAAGCCCCTAATATGTGGGGTGCCTCAGGGGTTGGTTCTCTCGCCTCTCCTGTTTAACATCTATATGAAGCCACTGGGGGAGATCATCCGTGGCTTCGGGGTGAGTTTTCACCAATATGCAGATGACACCCAATTGTATATTTCCACCCCAGGCCACCCCAACAAAGCCGTCGAAGTGATGAGCCGCTGTCTGGAGACCGTGCAGAGTTGGATGGAGTGAAACAGGCTTCAGCTCATCCCAGCCAAGACCGAGTGGCTGTGCTTTCTTGCGCCCAGATACAGCCAGCTTAAACTATTGCTGGCCCTGGAGGGGGGGAAATTCTATCTCCCACAGAAAGGGCTCGCAATTTGGGTGTCCTCCTGGATGTACGGCTGTCGTTGGATGATCATATCGCAGCCGTCTCCAGGGGGGCCTTCTATCAGGTCCATAGGATAGCCCAGTTGCGGCCCTTTCTGGATCGGGGTGCTCTTTGCACAGTCACTTCTGCCCTGGTAACTTCCCATCTGGATTATGCCATTGCTCTCTACATGGTGCTCCCCTTGAAAAGCATCTGGAGGCTCCAGTTGGTCCAGAATGTGGCTGCGCAGGTAATTATGGGAGCTCCAAGGAGCTCCCACATTACATCTTTCCTGCGTGAGCTGCATTGGCTTCCTGTGGCCTTCCGGGTGCAGTTCAATGTGTTGGTGTTTACCTTTAAAGCGCTCCATGGCTTGGGACCCAGGTACTTATGGGACCGCCTGTTGCCACCATCAGCCTCCAGCCGACCTGTGCGCTCCCATAGGGTTGGCCTCCTCGGGGTTCCATCATCCGGACGGTGTCATCTGACAGCCCCAAGGGTATGAGCCTTCTCTATGGCAGCACCCTCCCTGTGGAATGAACTCCCCCCCGGAGATCCGTACTATTACAGATCTCCAGTGTTTCCAACATGTCCTGAAGACCCATTTGTTTCAACTAGCCGGCCTAGCCTGATACCTGGGGTTTTAATTTAGATTAATTTATTTTAAACTGAATTAATTTAAATTAAATTTTAACTGTTTATATTTTAATTGTTTTTAAACTGACTTTAATTGAATTTTAATTATAATGATAATGTTAATTGGACAGCCTTTATTTAATTATTTTAATAGGTTTTAAATTGTCATTGTATCTATGTTTTTTATTGGCTGTGCACTCCCCTCCCCCCCCCCCAAATCCCTAGGGAGAGTCCCTATATAAATCAAATAAAACCTAAACCTAAATACAGATCTGTTATAACTGTATTAATTAGTTGCTACAGTTCTTTCCTTATAAAATCACTCATATGTCACCTCGTGTAGCACCTTGTTGATTAGCTGCATGAAGACTGTGGGGGCTCCCTGTAGGCCAAATATATTTGTTAGTTGCTTACCAAAAAGTACTATTTTTTCTGCTTGGTTGGGTGGTCAGTAATATATACCTATGGCAACGGTATTATTTTTTTCTTTTATATTGACCCATATGCATTCTAGGAGGTTTTTGTCTTTAGTTTTAACTTTGGAGGGCCATGACCTGCTGCTAGGGTGGCATGCCTTCCTTTGGTATAAGGGTACTAAAACAGAAGGGTACTTCAGAAGACACAATATTTGAGAGGCATTGTTATTAAATTGGGAAAAGACAAGAAAGCAATATTATACAAAAACTCCAGTTTGGTTGTCAACAATTGAGGCCTTTACATATCCAATAGTATACAAAGAAGAACAAACTATTAGATATCAAGAGATATTGAATGAAAAGGGTGAACTCAAATCGATGCAAGCTTTACAAGAAGGTATAAAGATGAACTGGTATTCATATGTGCAAATACAATCTAGATTTGATGAGGACTTGAAAATAGAAGCCTTT
>JAEANM010009763.1:0-14225 GCA_017656035.1 Myanophis thanlyinensis
AACTCCCAGAATTCCTGAGCCAGCCATGTTGGCTCAGGAATTCTGGGAGTTGAAGTCCACGAGTCAGGAAGGAGCCATAATTGCTCACCCCTGTTCTAGCCTCATCTTTATTGCCTTGCTCACAGAAACTGCCTCTCCCCTTATTACATTGTAACTTTGGGGAAGTTTAATTCTGTGTTTGGGGATGTTTAATCCTTTGGCCACGCCCACAGAACCGGTAGTAAAAAAAAAAATTGAATTTCACCACTGCTCCAAGATCCCTTCAATTCTATTCTGATTAATTGATGGATTGATTAGGGAAAAACAGGAAACGGAGTCTCCTGAATGCAGATCAGGACGCTAATCTAACAAATCAATAAACATAGCGGAACATAAGATTGAAATCAAAATCAAAATGCACTCAGAACCTTTAGCGTTATCTTGAGACTAATGCAAAAGGGCTCTTGGAGAATAGATTTTGGCTTTTTAAAAAAAAAAAACGACGACGACTGAGGTGTCGGTTAACACAGTTCCTGAGTGAATATTTTTTGGTTGGACATTGACTCAGAAGAATGCCACCCAGTAAGCATCTGGCAGCCTTTTTAAAATCTTAAAGAGTGACCAGTGGGAAAGTGGCTCTGAAAGAGTCGACTTTTAAGGCACTTTAAACACTCAGATCAATCTTTCCCCCTTCCAAGTTGGCAAACAGGACTGGTTGTTGGCCCTAGTATTATGCATCACTTCGCGGGACTCCTGCTGTTTTACATCTGCTGACGTTTCTGGCATTCTTCGAGGATGCTTGACCTAGAGAAATTAGACCTGGACTGGACTCAGAGAACTAAGGAAGGTCACACCTGGTAGTTCTGGAAATGGAAAAGACCGGAACAATCACAGGATTGCAGCTTAGTGTGGGAAAACAGCCCAGAGCAAGACAGTGGAAAAATACTGGTGGTGTTGCCAAAAAAAAAAAACCTACTTGAAGTCACTTGGTGCAGGGTTCAATTCAAAGAAAATGTAACTTTTGCTTTGATCCAGGTGTGGGTGATGCAGATGTTATTAAATTATTCAGGATGGCCAAAAAGAGGACTAAATGTAAGGATCTCAGCAATGTGGCTGAAAAACTAATTAGCAAATGTTGTGCATCATACATAGGAAATTCTGCATATTGCAATACAAAGATTCCAACTTTATAATAAAAGATTATAAAGTTGTTGGGATCTTTTCATTTCAATGTGCAGAACCTCCTATGTGTGATGTACAGCATTTATATTTTATTTGTATTTTCCTGGAAGATAATAAAGGTGGGATATTCATTAATTAATAACAGGGCCTGAATCGAATTGTGGTTTGGACATTTCAATCAATCTTACATTACAAAAAAAATCTTACATCAACTTGAAAAACTGGAGAACTTAGAACAAAAATCTTGGAGAACTTAGAATTATCTACCTGGATATTTAGATATTTGTTGTGCAATAATTCTACATTAAACAGCAAATTTTAGAGAGGATCGAATATAACTTACAAACATAGTTTGTAAGCTATGCTTTCCCATTCCATTATTATCTTGTAACAGAAAGAAAGATTGAATATTTACACAATGCCTTGAATTGGGAGCTTTGAGTTCAGTTGAAAAAGACCAATTCTGTACAATAGGTTATTAGGAAAATAACTGAGGGAAAAAGGTAAAGAAAAGAATGGAAAATTTACAGAGTGGAAACAGTATAGAAAAGGGCCATCATCAGAATTCATGAAAGTAGAATAGCTTTGCTAAAAGCAAACTTTAAACATTGGAGGCTTCCTAGCTTAATTAAAATGGGAAAGGCTAGACAAATTTAAAAACGTAAAAAATCACGCAGCACAGTGAGATTGCTAAAACTGTACTTTTGAAAAATTGATTGGCATTCGATTACGGATCGTTATAACCAAATACAGGTCGTTCTTAACTCATGATCGTAAACGAGGCCAAAATTTCATTTGCTAAGTAAGGCAGTTGTTAAGAGAACTTTTTGCCCAATTTGCAACCTTTCTTGCCGCTGTTGTTAAGTGAATTAGTGCAGTTGTTAAGTTAGTAAGCTGGTTGTTAAGTGAATCATGGACTTTGGTTGTCAGAAGATCCCACATTTTCTATTATTTCAGCCTGCAATTGCAATGGACATGCCTACGACTGCTATTATGACCCAGAGATTGAGCATCAGAAGGGCAGTAAGAATCGTTATGACCAGTTTGAAGGAGGAGGGGTCTGCATTGATTGTCAGGTGGGACTTTTATTTGTACATAGTATTTCCTCTCATTCTTTTTTAGATGGAGCTAATTCAGTCTTTGAATTTGTTTGGATTGTTTCACAAAGATCTTGGCTGAGAAGAATTGGGGATGATTATATAGTTGTCAAAGAGCTAATTGGGAGGGGTCTGGGAGGAGAATTTGCAGAGAAATTGCCCGGAGCATAGTTGTATATCTCCTTAGTTCAATTAAAGGCAGTCCTTGATTTATGACCGCAATGGAGTCCAGAATTTGTGTTGCTAAACAAGGCACGTATTAAGTGAGCCTTGCTCCATTTTATGGCTTTTCTTGCCGCCGTTGTTAAGTGACAACGTTGCGCTTGTTAAGCAGAGGTGCAATTCAGTGAATCTCTGCTTCCCCAATGACTTTACTTGCCAGGAGGTCCCAAAAACTGACCATGAGACTCTGGGACGCAGCAACTATCAGTTGCAAAGCATCCAAATTTTGATCAGGTGACCAAGAGGGTGTTGCAACGGTCGTAAGTGTAGGAAAATGGTCATAAATATTTTCCCCGTGCTGTTGTAACTTTGAATGGTCACTAAATTAACTGTTTTAAGTCGAGGACTACCTGTAATTTAGGAGTGACCATATTTTTCGGACTATAAGATGCACCTAGATTTAAAACAGAAAAAAAAAGTTTTTGGGCTCTGCGTGCCCCATTTCTGGCCTGTTTTCTGTCCTTTTTTTGGTCCATTTTGGGGGCTTTTTCGGTCTTTTTCCCAGCCTATTTCTGGCCCATTCCCCCCCCCCCAAAAAGGGCCGAAAAAAGGTCTGAAAACGGGGAGCACAGAGGCCAAAAATGGCTGGTGGGTGGGCAGGGCTTCGGCAGTATTCGGTCTAGAAGATGCACAGACATTTTCACCCAGTTTTAGGAGACAAAAAAGTGCATCTTATAGTTTGAACAATGCAGTATATTTTTCCTTTTTTAATCCTAATTAATTGTGACTTTGGGGTTTTTCTCTGCTCCGAATGCAGTTTGTTTGATTGATGGATTGTATCTGTCTGACTCATGATGTCTCAGAGTAATGGCAGCTAACAAATGAATTATTTCGCAGCATCATACAACGGGCGTTAACTGTGAGAGGTGCAGTCCGGGATATTATAAATCCCCTGATCATTCCATAGATTCACCTTATATTTGCTACCGTGAGTATTTTCTCTCTGATCTCTACACATGTATCCTTCTGAGGACATCCCCCCAAAGACTATCATCCCAGAAGATGCAAAATCTTACAGGATGTCAAAATAAGAGATGAGAGGCAGCCCTCAAACAAAATAAGTCCTCACTTAATGACAGTGATTGAGGCCAGAATACCTCTTGCTAGGTGATGTGGTTATAAAGCATGTTGTGACCCCAACTCCAACCCCAGGTCTGGTTACCCTTGTTAAGTGAGAACTTTGCATGATTGCAACTTCCTGCTGGCTTCCCCATTGAATATTTTATAGACTCATGCTAGTAAATTTATTATAAAATATACTGTCTAGTATGCTAGAGAGCCAGTTTGGCCTAGTGGTAAAGGCACTAGGTTAAGAAATCGGGAGATTGTGAGTTCAAATCCTGCCTTAGCCGTGAAAGCCGGCTGGGTGGCTTTGGACCAATCCTCAGGAGACTGTAAATTCTAGTCCTACCTTAGGCATGAAAACTGGCAGGATACTTTGGGCCAATCGCCAAGTACGGTAACTGAATTCTAGTCCCGCCTTAGCCATGGAAAAGTGGCAGGATACCTTTGGGTCAGAGGTGCAATTCAGCAGGTTCTAGCAGGTTCGCTAGAACTGATAGTAAATTTTCTAAGCAGTTCAGTGAACTGGTTGTTAGAAGAAATCTCCTTTTGTTTTTTCCCCATTTTACAGGATTAATCCTGTAAGGAAGGCAGGAAAGAAACATCCTGGTGTTGTTTCTAGCCTAATCTTTATTGCCCTGCTTACAGAAACTGCCCACCCAGTCACATGACACCCCAAGCCACACCCACCAAGCCACACCCACAGTAAAAAAAATTGAATTTCACTACTGCTTTGGGCCAATCACCAGGTAACTGAGTTCGAGTCCCGCCTTGGCCATGAAAGCCAGCTGGGTAACTTTGGGCTGGTCAATCTCTCTTGGCCCAACCCACCTCGCAGGGTTTTTGTGGGGGGAAAAGTGGAGGAGGAAGGAATATTCAGCATGTTTGCAGCCTTGAGTTATTTGTAGTCAGGTTATCAATCAATCAATAAAAATGTTGACAAGATCGTTCATCCTCTCTCCTGCTAGGCTGCAACTGTGACTCAGACTTTACCGATGGCACATGTGAGGATTTCACTGGCCGCTGCTACTGCAAGCCAAACTACTCAGGAGAACATTGCGATGCTTGTGCAGACAATTACGTGGACTTCCCCCATTGCTACCGTATGTATTAGTCGTGGAACTAAGCCCTGCTTCCATAACTTCTTGTGCGTCTGTCTACCTCTCCTGGGGTGTTGGACTCTTGCTGATCAGCTATGAAGTTGTGAAGTCTTCTGGAGGGTCGATATGAGGCTAAGCTATTTCATGGAAGGAAATAAATGGATTTCCAAGTACAGCTGATATATAGGGAATCCAGATTGGACTACAAGGGTAGACCTCGACATGAGCACAATTGAACCCAATCTGTTGTTGTTAAGGATAGTCCCCCGTTAGGAGAACAAGTGCGAAGCAAAGCGTTGTGAGAGTGTTGTGGTAGAATACAGAAACCAGAATACAGAGACACTGTGTAGAAAAATAGGTTTTTATTTCCATGGAAATAGAGGTATGCAAAGTCCATCAATCAATTCGAATTCATACACAGTAAAGTCAGTCAGTCATCAAACAGTTCAGTTCAGGGATAATCCAATAATCAAAGTCCAGTAACAAATATACAGTTCGGTAACAGTTTGCAAACAGTAGCAAAACTCACAGAAAATCCTTGCTGGTTAATACACGGCACTTCTATCTCCTCAGCAGCAAATAACAGTAACCAGCATCTACCAGTGATTCTGGCTCCATCTGATGGCCGCTTGAGGAAGCAGCAGCCAATCACACTTTCAGCATTACTTAAAGTTACAGTACTTAAAGAAACAATCCTGGTTTATATATTGTCAACCCAACTGTTACATTTACATTCCTAACAGTTGTTACACAAGGCAGTTGTGATATGAGTTTTGCCCGGTTTTTCACCCCTTTTCTTGCCACAATTGTTAAGTGAACCTACTTCTCCATTGACTTTGCTTGTAAGAAGGTCTCCAAAAGTGATCGCATGACTTGGGATGCCTGCCGCAACCATCATAAATATAAGCATCCTCATTTTGATCATGTGACCACGGAGATGCTGCAATGGTCATAAGTGTGAAAAATGATCATAAGTCGCTTTTTTTTCAATGCTGTTGTAACTTCAGTCACAAAACAAAGGATTGTAAGTTGAGGGCCACTTATATTTACAGATAATTGGATTTATTTTAGTCTAGTGTGTAACGACTAACCCAACTTTCTCATTAATCATAGGATTAATTTTTGTGTTGTCTTTCCCTTCATATAGCGGTGTCGGTTTTATCTTACAACGCTACCGGAGAACAAGTCCTTCCAGCTGGGCAAATAATCAGTAAGCTTTTGAATTTATGTTTTTCTTTTTGAAGTTCTCATGTTACCTAGTAAAGCGGTGGTTTCTTTAGGATCGAATCAGGATAGAAGTACACTGCCATTGCAAAACTGAAAATGTGATGTAGCATAAAGAAAAACGTCTAATACAAATATTTATAAAAGAAAAAGAAAAAAGAGGGAAGGAGAGGGAAGTGGAGAGGAGAATGGAGAGAGAGGAATAGAGTGGAGAGGAGTGGGATGGGATGGAGGAGGGGAGAAGAGGTGAGGGAAGAGGAAGGAAGGAGATGGAAGAAGAAGGAAGTAGGGAAGGGAGAGGAGAGGAGAGGGAAGTGGAGGAGAAAGGAGAGGGGAGGAGAGGAAAAGGGAGGAGAAGGAAGTAGAGAAGAGAAAGGAGAGAGGGAAGTAGAAATGAGGAGTGGAGATGGAAAGAGGGGAAGAGAGGGAAATGGGCGGGAGGAGAGAAGAAGGAAAGAAGGAAGAGGAAAGTGGAGGGGAGAGGGAAAGGGAGGGAAGGAGGAGATCAAAATCTCATAAATATATAGAACGTTATGGTACAATTATGAAAATAATGGTTGTAACTATGACAATATTATGCATTTAAAAGAGATTATAATGTATGGTTAAGAGAATACTGATTATAATCAGGATGTATAATAAAAAGGGACTGAATACAGCCAGTACACTGCCGTTGCAAAACTGAAAATGTGATGTAGTGTAACGAAAAATGTATAATAAAAATATTTTCCAAAAAAAAAAAAGAAAAAGGATAGAATCCTGATATCCTAGCAGGATTTCACTAGAGATCAGGATTCTTTTTAGCTTTATGCAAAACGTGCCTGATAGTTTCACTTTTGTACCTGTTTTCCAGACTGTGACTGCAACGTGGCTGGAACAAGAGGCAACACCTGTAAAAAAGATGCTCAAACTGGGTTGTGTTTGTGTAAACCAAACTTCCAAGGGACACAGTGTGATCAGTGTGTACCTGGCTACTTTGGACCAAATTGCCAACGTGAGTCTGACCAGTGATGTTAAAGATCATGAGATGTTTCCCTGGGAAAACTAGTTTTTGAAGGATGGTTGAAGGAAGAAAGAAAAGTGCTAGGACAGAACAGAGGTGAAATTCAGCAGGTTCGCTAGAACCGGTAGTAAATTTTCTAAGCAGTTTGGAGAACCGGTTGTTAGAAGAAATCTCCTTTTGTATTTTGCCACTTTACAGGGTTAATCCTGTAAGGAAGGCAGGAAAGAAACATCCTGGTGTTGTTTCTGGCCTAATCTTTATTGACCTCCTTACAGAAACTGCCCACCCAGTCACATGACCCCCCCAGCCACGCCCACCAAGCTACACCCACAGAACCGGTAGTAAAAAAAAATTGAATTCCACCACCGTGCTAGGATCCAGATGCGACAGAGCAAAGTTTTACGCATTGATAGAAAATAAATGCATTGTTCTATGTTTACTAAATTTTTAGACAGTGTCCTTTCTTCAGAGTTATAAAGATAGCCTTTCACTTACAACTGTGAGCCATGGTGACTCAGGGGTTAGAATGCAGTATTGCAGGCTAATAACTCTGCCCACAGTCTGGAGTTCGATCCTGACTGGCTCAAGGTTGACTCAGTCTTCCAGCATGGCTGGCTCAGGAATTCTGGGAGTTGAAGTCCATGAGTCATGAAAGAGCCAAGGTTCCCGACCCCTGTGCTAGTGTGTAGAGGCTCTTGGTGTCTGTAATTATGGCCCTAAAATGTTTAAATCTCCTTTCTCACAGCTTGCCAGTGCTCGGGGCCTGGATTCTATGAAGGCACCTGCCACAACGAAACTGGGCAGTGTCTGTGCCGAATTGGATTTCAGGGCTACTTATGCAACTCATGTGTTCCTGGCTATTTCAACTATCCGCTCTGTCAACGTGAGTTGTCAAATATGAATAAGAGTGTTGGAAGGGACCTTAGAGGTCTTCTAGTCCAACCCTCTGCTCAGGCAAGAAACCCTATACCATTTCAGACAATCCAATCTCTTTTTAAAAACTTCAAGTGTTGGAGCATTCACAACTTCTGGAGGCAAGTTTTTCCCGCCTTTTCATTGTCCTCACTGACAGGAAATTTCTCCTTAGTTCTTGATTGCTTCTCTCCTTGATTAGTTTCCATTCCTTGCTTATTGTCCTGCTTTTAGGTGCTTTGAGAAATAGATTGACCCCCCCTCGTCTTTGTAAGAGACCCACAAATGTTGGAACCCTAGGGGAGACAGGATAGCAGGATTCCAATATTTATGGGGCTCCTACAAAGATGAGGGGATCAGTCTATAGCAAGACAAGAAACTATGGATGGAAACTAACCAAGGAGAGAAGCAACCTCGAACTAAGGATAAATTTCTTAATGGTGAGAGGCAATCAGTCTATGGAACAGCTTGTGACAGCCCCTCAAATATCTGAACACTGCTATCCTGTCACTCCTAGTCCTTCTTTTCATTAAAGTAGACATACCCAATTGCTGCACCCATTTTTTATACTATATGTTTTAGCTTCCAGTCCCCTAATCATCTTTGTTGCTCTTCTCTGCTCTAACTATGGGCAGTTGACACAGAGATATTACGCCAAGTAGGAATAGATAGTGATGTCAAATGAAGGTAGTCCTTAACTTATCAATCACAGTTGAATCTAGAATTATGTACTAAGTCATTGCAGTCATTAAGCGAGGCACCTAGGTTTTTTTTTTTTTTTTGAAAACTATGTTTTTCTGAGAGAATCACAAGAAAGGCCCCACTTCTACAGTGGGAACCCACACGTCACAGTAGTTGAGGTAAAATGGGCGGCCTATACATTTTATAAATGAATGAATAAATAAAATAATACAAATTTTTGTGTGCAGTCTATGGTCATGAGGTAAAATCTTATTTTGCTAGTCTTGTTGATTCTTTGTTGACAAGAATCCCGATTACCGTATTTTTCGGGATATAAGACGCACCGGAGTATAAGGCGCACCTGGATTTTGAAAGAGGAAAACAAGAAAAAAAAAGGTTTTCACCTCCATGCATCTTGTATTCCCTCACCCCAGCCCCCTGAGGCATTTTGCCAGGCCTCCGGAAACCTCCGTGTGGCTCATTTTTGCCCCAAAAGGCCCATTTTTTAGTGAGAACGAGCCATACAGAGGTTTCTGGAGCCCTGCAAAATGCCTCAGGGGGCTGGGGAGAGGGAATACAAGGCATGTGGTGGAGTTGGGAGCCCAAAATGTGCCCGGTTTTGGTGAAAATGGGGCATGCGGGGAGGCTCAGGAGGCCCAAAATGGCTGTATTCAGTCTATAAGACACACCACAATTTTTACCTAGTTTTTTTTGGGGGGGGTGCGTCTTATACACTGAAAAATACAGTACTTAAGTTGGTGAGGCTTCAGGCTCATATTGAATGTCTCTGAGCTTCTAGGTTAATTTTCTCACTGAGGTTGTGAGGTTTGAAACTTAAATTCTTCTTTTTTTCCCCCGTTAAAGTTTGTGGCTGCAGTGCTATTGGGACCTTGCCCGAAGGCTGTGATGCTTCTGGAAAATGCCACTGCAGACCTGAATATGGCGGACTTCATTGTGATCAGTGCAATTTTGAATATCACTCCTACCCTCATTGCCAAGGTAATGATATATCAGTGTGAGAAAGGGTTCGTGGAAAAGACCCATTACAGGCAGTCCTTGACTTACGACCAATTCTTTTAGGGACCATTTGAAGTTAAAACAGCACTGACAAAAATTACTTACAACCAGTCCTTGCACTTAGAACTGTCACAAGCATCCCTCTGGTCACCTAATTGTAATTTAGATACTTGACAACCAACATATATTTATAACTGTTGCAGTGTTATATTTTTCTTCTTCTTCTTTATTCTCTATTGGCCAAATGTGATTGGACACACAAGGAATTTGTCTTTGGTGCATAAGCTCTCAGTGTACATAAAAAGAAAGATACATTCAGCAAGAATCATAAGATACAACACTTAATGATAGTCATAGAGTACAAATAAGCAATCAAATCATACTAGGAAACAATAAACAATATAAATCGTAAGGATACAAGCAACAAAGTTATAGTCATAAGTGGGAGGAGATAGGAGATAAGAACAATGAGAAGAAGAATAGTAATACAAACTTAGTAAATAGTTTGACAGAGTTGAGGGAATTATTTGTTTAGCAGAGTGACGGCGTTTGGGGAAAAACTGTTCTTGTATCTAGTTGTTCTTGTATGCAGTGCCCTATAGTGTCTTTTTGAGGGTAGGCGTTGAAACAATTTATGTCCAGGATATGAGTGGTCTGTAAATATTTTCACAGCCCTCTTTTTGACTTGTGCAGTGTACAGATCCACAATGGAAGGCAGGTTGGCAATAATTGTTTTTTCAGCAGTTCTAATTATCCTCTGAAGTTTGTATCTGTCTTGTTGGGTTGCAGAACCAAACCAGACAGTTATAGAAGTGCAGACGACATTCAATAATTCCTCTTTATCAACTTTTGCGACCTTCTGACAAACAAAGTCAAAAGGAAACCAGATTCACTTCACAGCTGTGTTACAACTGGGACCAATTGCAGCCATTCACTTAAGAACAAGTTAAAATGCAAAATGAAGCAAGTATCACCTAACAGTGGTCTTGCTTAGCAACAGAAATTTGGTGTTCAGTTGTGGTCATAAGTCAAGGGCTAACTGTATGATCCCCACCTACTGTTTATAGGGAAACTTCCCGGTTGTGTCTTCATAACAACTCCTTTGTGAAGTAGGATGGGCTGAGAGGGATTGATTGGTCCAAAACCATCCCATGTGCTCTATGGATCAGTAGATAACTGTCATTTGGGACACTAATTTTATCTCATGGCATGGATTACTCTAGAAATACAAAACAAAACTTGTGTATTCTTATTATTTAATTCTCCTTCCCAGCATGTATTTATTATCTGCCCTCCTCTTGCAGCTTGTTCTTGTGACCTTCGGGGCTCGGTGGACAGCAATTGCAACTCCATTGGTCAATGCAACTGCCATTCAAATTATGTCAGTCAAAGGTGCAACCAATGTGCCCCAGGCTTCTATGGGTTCCCATCTTGCACAGGTGAGATAGCGGTCAGTTTCAGCCTGATTTTGGATGTAGAGAATGCATCTTGTTCTGTATTGCAAGGTGTTCTGTGCGGCTACATTTTAAATTTCAGTAGATCATATTTATCCTGACCCCATGACTTTACTCCTTGTTTTGTTGAGGCTATGGAAAAAGTGCAAAGAAGAGTAAGTAAGATGATGAAGGGCCTGGAGACAAAAACATATGAAGAACGGTTGCAGGAATTGGCTATGGCCACTCTAGAGAAAAGGACTAGAGCAGTGGTGGCGAACCTTTTACTTACCGAATGCCGAAAAGTATGTGCTATTTGCGTACCATACACACTTGCGTGTGGCTCCACGTCTGCTGCATGTGCAACTGCACCATCTGTGCATGCATGAAGCTTTTGCATTTGCAATCCACACATGCTGCGTGCAGGCACTCATGCACACATGATCAATCACATGTGTATGCGCAGGAGAGCTCCAAAGACCGGCTGGATTTCCTACTGAAATCGCATGTATGCACAGCGGATGCCCGAAGACCAACTGGGTCTCTGCAATCGCGCATGCATGCATGCGCAATCACGTGCATGTGCATGCTCAGCTGGAGGTAAGTTGGCGAACAGCTTGTATGCCCAACAAGATGGCTCTTGGTGCCACCTGTGGGACTAGGGGGTGACATGATATTAGTACTCCAGTATTTGAGGTGCTGCCACAAAGAAGAGGGAGTCAGTTTATTTTCCAAAACACCAGAAGGCAAGATAAGAGGTTGCCACAAAGAGGAGGTAGTTTTATTTTCCAAAGCACCAGAAAGCAAGATAAGAAAAAAATGGATGGAAACTAATCAAGGAGAAAAGCAACCTGGAATTAACAAGAAGATACTTCCTAACAGTGAGGACAATTAGTCAGTGGAACAGCTTGCTTTCAGAAGTTGTAAGGGCTTCAACACTGGAGGTTTTTAAGAAAAGACTGGACAATCCCCTATCTGAAATGGTATAGGTCCGTGATGGCGAACCTATGGCACGGGTGCCACAGGCGGCACACAGAGCCATCTTGCTGGGCACACAAGCTGTTGGCCAACTTACCTCCAGCTGAGCATGCACTTGCACATGCAATTGCGCATGCATGCACGCACGATTGCAGAGACCCAGCTGGTCTTTGGGCCTCCGCTGTGCATGCATGCATGCAATTGCAGCAGGAAATCCAGCTGGTCTTCGGAGCTCTCCTGCACATGCACACGTGATTGCTCCTGTGTGCATGAGTTCCTGTGCGCAGCGTGCGTTCATTGCATGTGCAAAAGCTGCATGGATGCACAGATAGTGCAGCGCACGTGGAGGAGCTGCATGCAAGTGCAGAGGCACACACAAAGTGCGTACTATTCGGCACTCAGTAAGTAAAAGGTTCGCCACCACTGGTATAGGGCCATGATGGCAAACCTATGGCACGGATGCCACAGGTGGCATGCAGAGACAACTTGCTGGGCACACAAGCTGTCAGCCAACTTATCTCCAGCTGAGTATGCACATGGGATTGCGCATGCACGCATATGTAATTGTAGAGACCCAGCTGGTCTTCGGGCCATCACTATGCATATGCACGATTGCAGCAGAAAATCTTTGGTCTTTGGAGCTCTCCTGCGCATGCACACAAGATTGCTCATGTGTGTGTGAGTGCCTGTGTGCATCGCACGTGCAAAAGCTGAATGCATGCACAGATGGTGCGGTTGCACATACAGTGCACATGGAGGAGCCACACACAAATGCGGATGGCACGTGCAAAGTGCGTACTTTTCAGCACTCGGTAAGTAAAAGGTTTGCCACCACTGGTATAGGGTCTCCTACTTAAGCACTCTGCTCCTAGGGTTGGACTAGAAGACCTCCAAGGTCCCTTCCAATGCTATTCTGATTGATTGATTAACTGCAAATCTGCTACACCTTTAAAGAGAAGATAATTTATGATAATCCTAATTTATATACAGGTTATGAAAAACACAAAGCTTGCTGATAGCTAGTAACACAACTGTTAAGTGAATTTGGGTTCCCTGTATACTAGGCAGAATGTTGCAAAATGTAGTCCTATGATCCCAGGACACTGTAACCGTCATAAATACAGGCCAGTTGCCAAGCATCCAAATTTTGATTGCAGTGACCTTGGATATGCTGTGAACGGTCATAAGTGTGAAAAATGGTCATCAGTCATTTTTTCAGTGCCATTCAATGCCTTCGAATGGTCACTGAGTGAATGGTTGTAAGTTGAAGATTACCTGCATATGTTTCATCAGAGAAACTTCAAGATAATATGAGCCGTGGTGGCGCAGTGGTTAGAATATAGTATTGCAGGCTAATTCTGCCCCACAGTTTGGTAGTTCGATCCTGACCTGCTCAAGGTTGACTCAGCCTTCCATCCTTCTGAGGTTGGTCAAATGAGGACCCAGATTATTGGGGGCAATAGGCTGACTCTGTTAAACCACTGAGAGAAGGCTGAAAAACATTATGAAGTGGTGTATAAGTCTTAAGTCAGCAGTGTCAACTGGTGGCCTGCGGGCCAGATGCATCCCTTTCAGGTCACACCCACCCCAGCTTTGCGAATGGAAAAAATGGGAAACGTCATGTGACGGCAATGTGATGCCACGAGTTTGACGCCCCTGGTCTAAGTGCGACTGCTATAATATGCATACTTTGCTATATTCTTTTTTACAGATTCAAAATAAATTTGGTAATTGATAAAACTTTTGAAGTTCATCCCTACTTTGCATAGATTTTGCAATTGCTTGCAAAATGTTACTGAGGCGATTAATCGATTGCATTAATGGATTGCATCACCTCCAGGCTACACAAATAGTCTTTCTGCATTTTTTCCAGCTTGTCTCTGCTCCGTAGAAGGCGCTCTTTATGACACCTGCAATCAAGAAACTGGACAATGTACTTGCCGTCCAAGAGTAAGTGGGCTGCGCTGTGATGCCTGCATTCCCGGGGCTTATGGATTCCCAGACTGTCAAGGTAATTATTTGGCATTGCTGGGGTTAAATCTTGTTTCACAATTCAGGGTTAATTTAAACATTGGGCTATTAGAGTATCTATTACAATATCAGGCCATGTTGGTAACCTTTTTTTAAAATGGATTTATTCAGTCTTTAGTAATGTTTTGCAACATGGCAGTTTGGAGATGTGTGGACTTCAACTCCCAGAATTCCCCAGCTGACATGCTGGCTGGGGAATTCTGGGAGTTGAAGTCCACACACCTTCAAGCTGACATGCTGGCTGGGGAATTCTGGGAGTTGAAGTCCACACACCTTCAAGCTGACATGCTGGCTGGGGAATTCT
>JAEANM010009764.1:0-16176 GCA_017656035.1 Myanophis thanlyinensis
CATAAGCATTTCACTGCATATCGTACCATGTATGACTGTGTATGTGACCAATAAATTTGAAATTGAAATTGAATTGATATTTCAATAATATTACCTAGGAACCTTCATGGGTGCAGTTAGCAAGATGAAGCTCAAACTAAGGATGCCTTCTTTTTGAGCTAGGCTCTTTAAAATGCAGAGCAAACAGGTACAAGCAAAAAAAAAAAGGCAATAGACTATCATATTTACAAAGACAATCTCATTAAAGTTTTTATGAAGGCATTTCTTACCCTGGAAGTACATGGCTTCTTTGGACTCTCAGAACATAATGTGTAGGCAAGCTTTACTTAAACACAACAGATCCTTATATAAAAGTAGTTAGCAGAACATAAAGGGCAAGTAACTTAATCCATTAGTTTTGTTTTAGTCCCCATCTTTAAGAGCATACATATGCACATATATATGCATAGATATCACATTTTAAAAATGAATTGAAATAAGTGAAATATATACTGAATATTTAAAAAAATAGCCTTCAATTTTATATACATCTGAGACATAAATCCCACTGAATTAATGGGGCTTATGTTTAAATAAACATGTAATAGTGTTAGTTAGTAAAGACAAAGACCTGCTGGAGGTGCACAGTAATATTTCCATTGTGCTGTCTTCTGCAGCCCTCGTTAATCTGGTGCCCATTCAGATGTATT
This sequence comes from Myanophis thanlyinensis, assembly GCA_017656035.1. Taxonomy (NCBI): domain Eukaryota; kingdom Metazoa; phylum Chordata; class Lepidosauria; order Squamata; family Homalopsidae; genus Myanophis; species Myanophis thanlyinensis. The sequence continues at coordinate 690 of JAEANM010009764.1, forward strand.
GGGCTAGAGAAGTGGTTTGGGGACAGATATAGGTGTAGCCCAACACATCTGGAGGGTAACAATTTGAAAAAAGCAAAGTTAGTGTCTATTGGTCTCTGGTAAATATCTATGGAGATTCTCAATCATCCAGGACATGGTTGTCCCAAAGATGCTTTTTCAAAAGGCAACTGGACTTTGTTTTTCTGTTAAGGTATTTCACTTCTCATTCAAGAAGCTTGTTCATTCTGATCTGTTGGTCTCAAGTATTCTTTAGCCAGTTTACTGAAATCATACAAGTAAACTCTGGCTCTGTCAATGTAAGATTCTAAGCCACAAAGAAGAATGGGAACCCAGCCAAGATTTTGAACATGCTCTAATGATCTACATCATATACCACATTACAGTATGACTTATAGATCAGGCATTAAGCTAAAAGAAAACAAACTACATAACGTTTTAGTGAATAAGGCTTTCTTAGGATTCTTCCCTGTTCTAGGATACTGTACACAGGTAGAATCGTTTCATACAATCTGGATTTGTCATTCATTCGAAGGCATGGTTTTAGGCATAGGTTCTTAAATAGGATACAGTAGCTGGATTTAAAAAAAGACCAAAAAACTAGGATCTACAAGCCAAAAACCTATATTATGACTAAGCAGAAGTGAACATATAACCATAGAGTTTCTTCCTTCTGACCATGGACTAGTGAGCATGGTTAGTATATGGGCCAATACCAAGTTCTTTAGACATTTATATCTCAAATAACCCAAAATAGTTACTTTTCCTTCTCCTGCTATTATTTCTATTATTTAAGAACTTCTTGTACACCTAATAAATGTCTCATACATTATTTTCCATATCTTTAATGGCACATGTACTTTCATGAAGGATACTCCCATGTCCCATCCAAGACTCTGATTTCATTCTGCATACTATTACATTTGTGACATCTCTGCAAAAAGATGCACCACAAGAACTAAAATCTTCCTTGAGACATCAGAAAGTTCCTTTTCCATGTTGTTCCTTGTTGTGGTTGTTTCCTCCACCCCCGTGGTCTAAGGATCTTCATGTTTAAATTCATGGAGGAGAATGCAGCATTCTGGGGTATAACACAAAATCAATCCCAGTACAAATAGAAGAACGCAAACATGGGATTTTCTTCCAGTCGTGATGAAAGGATCTACTCCTTTATCAAACAGATTGTCTCGACAAACACAATGACAATTATTTACAAAGTTTGTTATTCCTTCCCTCTTTTCCCATCCAACTGAAAGAGAAGAGAAAGCCCCCCTTTTTTATAGCACTGATTGTTTTTGTCAAGCTAATTCCTCTTAAAGTGCAAATAGAGGGAAAGTCCATCTTCAAGTGCTACAGATGGGGACCATTGAAATAGCCTTTGTCTCCTTCAATGTCCACCTCTTGATCTGAATCATCTGAGATGTCCGAATCCAACTCTTCTTGGGAGACAGGTGAAGGGGTATATTGTGGCCTACGTGGAGAAGCTCCCTTATCCATCTCAGGACTCAAGCAATTTTCTTGTTTGGAAGTCTGAAGGCTTTCTCCACTTTCTGACTCTTTTTTGCTAGGTTGAGGGGTCTCCTGAGAACAAACATAGAAGTCATAGAATCAAGGCTATTTGGTGAGAAAACCATTACTTTGGAAAATATTGGCCATTTCAAGCTTCCTTTGGACACTACGGAAATCTAATATTCTGAAAAACTAGTTCTGCTAACTGGTTTAGGGCAGTCCCATTCTGGAGGCAGTTAGTAGATTAGGAGAATATTTTACCTTCATCCCATTTTATATATGAATCCTTTTTATTCAGTTTGTTGTTAATTTTAATGTTTTAACTTTTAATGCTACATGTTGTTAAAATTCCAATTTGTTACCCTGTAATTTATGAGATTTTAATTCACCCAGAATCACTTGATAGTGAGATGGGTAGCATATAAATTAATAAAATAAAAAACTAAGTGAGCCACTCTCTCTTTAATAAAAATAGTAGCTAGGTGCTAGGGTAGAAGCTCAGCTGACCAATGCCAACAGCATCTTCCTGACCTTGGCACATCTCAGAAATCTAACCAGAACTAGATCTGTTAATATTTACATAAGAAATCACTAAGAAATCTATAACGCTATAAATTAAACTGGGATTTGGAAATAATGACTGAAATGGTGAATTGTTAAAGATAAAAGGGTGAAAGATAATCTATCAAAATTAGGCAAATAACATTTTAGGTTGGTTCTGCTCTATGGGAAATCAACTGGACATATAGTTTCAAAGTTAAGAAACTGCATCTTAATTAAAGTGTGAATCCCAAAATGAAATCATATCAATAATGTATAATGTGCTTAGTTTGGTTTTCATTAAACATTCTATAAATGCATAAGCCTTATAGTTGCAAAGCACATTTTTCAGTTTATCACAATATGTTTATTTATCAATACATGATTAAAACAAGACATCATGGCCTATGTATGAACCCAGGAAATTTGTTCATGGGAGTTTATTTTGATTAGGATTCGATAATTGCATATGAACAGAGGGCATGTACTATTTAGCATAGGAAACTACCAACAATATCTAAACATGCCACAACTTTTGCAAAAACAAGCACATTGTTGTGATTCAGGAGCTTTTCAAATTTAATTTTTTGAAATGCCACTTGTCCTCTTAAGCAAGCTGAACTAATTAGCACTCCCTATGATTCTGATCTTCAAGTACAAGGATATGGGGACAGGTAGTAAGATTGAGAAGCAGGAAACATTGCCCTTACCTGCTTTAAGCGCCTCCATTTTGCCCTCCGATTTTGGAACCATGTTTTAACCTGAATGGAGGAGAAAAATGCTTAAATGGGAGAAAAATATGAGGGAAAACTACAATCCAACACAGGCTTATCTGCTATGGATGAATACACCTGAGATACTCATCAGATACTGAAATACTGTAAATGCCTACTCAAAAACTAGAGATTTTTAATAGTATCAAATACAGTATCAGTAACAGAGTAAAGAGGGAACCTAATTCAAATGTGACTTCTGAATTAACCTGTCTACAGAAGTTCTCCCTGTTAAGTGAAACATGCCTACCGTATTTAAGAACCTGAGAAGGAGAGCCACTGCCTTGTTGTTTCAGACCCCTTGAAGGGTAGAAGATTTGATAGCAATGACATCTGCTTAAAGTCTCTCTACCCCATTCCCTTTCTGTTCCCAAATCCAGAGACTTTCTCAAGCAAGGAAAAAGAGCCTATCAGAATGACAGTGACATCTAATTGCATTGATCCTGTGCAGAGAGGGCACAGTTATGTTCCAGTATGCTTTTATGAGGCCTGTAGAGGGGATCAGCAGGTAGGATTTGTGGAATTTGGAAATTCTTCTAATACTCAATTTTCAAGTGAACAACCTGTGGGGTTGAATGTAATTCATAGTGGATCCTCTGCACATTTTTCTGATTCACAGCTTATAAAAAAAAACCCTCAAAATACAATTTTGTATAAACAATGCTTATTTATAAAGTAAACATTACTATACTAACATATACACACAAACAAGTTACATTTTATATGGCATATTGTTTATACTTAATATAAATTATTTATACAGCTTAACTTCCTTCTTTAGATGTGCTTTAAATCTGCAGTTCTCAAAGTATAGTCTAGGGATCCTGTTTCAAGGATCCTCAAAGTCAAATATTTGTTTTAATGCAATAATATTGATACATGTAACCCACATAAATCAGTGTCCTTTGAGCTCTGCAATAGTTTAGCAACCAAAATGTTTGACAACCCACTGCTTTAAATAAAATATAATCAGATATATATTCATATATTTTCAATATACTGTAATTGAATGACAATATAATTGTCATATTTTTTTCACCATGCCTCAGGAGACTATACTTGTCCTTGACTTATAACAGTTCATTTAGTAACCAAAGTTACAATAACACTGGAAAAAAGTGACTTAAGACCATTTTTCACACTTATGACCGCTGTAACATCCCCCTGGTCACATGATTTACATTAGGATGCTTGACAACTGATTCATATTTATGATGGTAGCAGTGTCCTGGGGTCATGTGATTCCCCTTTTGCTACCTTCTGACCAGAAAAGTCAATGGGGAAGGCAGATTCACTTAACAATCATGTTACTAGTTGAACACCAGCAGTGATTCACTTAACAAACATGGCCAGAAAAGTTGTGAAATGAAGCAAAACTCACTTAACACATTTTTTCACTTAGCAACTTAATTCTGGGCTCCATCAAGTGGTTAAGTCAAGGACTACCTGTATTGTGCAGCTCTGTAAGGAGTGCTTTTATGAGGCCTGTAGAGGGGATCCCACTTTGGAGGACATTCCCTCAGGGGTCAAAGCTTTGGGGGATTTTGTGAACGACCAAAACAGGCCTAACTTGAGGTGACTTTGCAGAGACTACTACCTGCCTCATTCTTAAGGCAAAACAAACCAATGGTGGCTCTTCACGAGAGGAGGAGCCTTCTATTAACTTGGCTGCCTTCGCTGGCGAAGCCTTCCCTTCCCTTCCCCGAACCCCCATTGAGTTTTGGCGGGAAAAGATTTTGGCGGCCTCCTCACCTGCCTCTCGCTGAGCTGCAGCACTTTCGCCAGGCGCTTCCGTTCCGGCGGGGAGAGGTATTTCTGCGTCTCGAACTTCTTCTCCAGCTCGATGGTTTGGTCGTTGGAAAAGCGCACTTGGCCTCCTTTCCGCTTGTGCAAAGGCCTCTGCATGAAGGGGCTCCACAGCAGCGGCTTCCCTGCAAGAGACGCCAAACCGAGCGGGTTAGGAACCGCCGGGAGGGAGAGGGGGCGGCGGCGGGACGACCTCCCTTTCTCCACCAAGGACTCTCTCGCTTTCTCACACTGAGTGCAGTATTTACCCTTTCCCTTAGTTAAATTCAGAAAAAAGCCCTTGTTCATAGTTCTACTGACCTTTAATTCCGACAGGCAACGAGGCAACCCCAGTTCCCTCTCGCCCAGAATGGGAGAAGCGGCAGCCTTCCGCATGTTACCCTTGCAGAGGGCGGAAGAATCTCCGCCGGGGTGATTTGGGACCGTCCTGAGGTGACAGTTGAGGAAGCGGCTCAGATCCCAGCGTTTCATTTTTAAATCGCTCCGAGAGAAAGGCATGGAGTACAGACGTGACATTCCGATCTGGATCTGGATCTGGATCTGGATCTGGATCTGGATCGCTCCCCTTCGCTTGGCCGGGGTTTAAACTGCATTAAAATCCTCACTTGTTCACAGGTGTGTCATAAGAAACACGTGCGTGCTGAGGAAGGCCAGATCTGAGCTCCATAGAAGGTTGCGGCTCCGATAGTAAATATTTCCCATTTATACCCTTTTTTAGACGGGTATATTTAATTGGTATATTTAATTGGTACCTTAAACGCCCGCACCGAGAGACCTGAAGATTACAGATAGAACTGTGGGAAAGGAAATCGTTTATTTTGCTGCCGCCTAGATAGTTTCCCAGTTGGATTCCGACAATATTTTGGTAGAAATAAATTTCACAATTCGAAGACCCATTTCTAAAAGTCGCTTTGAGCCAAACCAGGGTCCTGGTATTGCTGGGCAATCCCAGGCAGATGTTTCGGTGAATGTTTAACTCTAGCCCCACTCTGGCAATATCTACAAGTAGTCCTGGAGTTATGACCACAATTGAGCCCGAAATTTATTTTGCTAAGTGAAACATTTGTTAAAGTGAGTTTGCCCCGTTTTGTGACGTTTCATGCCACAGTTGTCAATTGAATTATTGCATTTGTTAAGTATGTAACATGGTTGTTGAATCTGGATTTCCCATGACTTTGCTTGCCAGAAGGTCACAAAAATCGATCACATGACCCTGGGACACTGCAGTCATCATAAATATCAACCAGTTGCCAAGCATCTGAACTTTGATCATGTGACTTGTGTGAAAAACTAATTCATTTTTTTCAGTGCTGTTGTCACTTTGAACAGTCACTAAATGAACTGTTGTAAATGAGGAGGGTCTGTTTACACCATCCCTCATTACTTTACTCATAATTTACTCAATCCAACTGAATGATGTGAAGGTAACACAGAAGCAAAATCACAAAGGGTGATGATACAGAATAGGTGGAAGTGTGATTATTTAACATAGGGGGGTGGCATTCCAAGAAGACTGTGGTGTTACAGATTGGTGGACCCAACCTACTTCCTTCTACATGCTTTGGCTTTCATCAACCTCAGGCAGCTTTGCAGGGCCAAGGGATGGTGAGAGTTGTAATGTAAATCAGTTGCATAGAAGGGGTCGAAAACCAAAGCACACAAAGCTGGCAATGGGTCTAAACTCAGCCAGGGTTCCTAAAATCCGAAGTCTACCCTAAAGATGCAGGTTTGTCGATTCAGACGGACTACCACACTGTAACTGACAGTTTTGGTTGTCCCAGGGGACCGGGTGGAAAAGATCCGATCTTCCGAGAGTTGGGTGGGCGGCAGGATGGAGTCGCGCGGTTCTCTCTTGGGCCAGCCTTCTGACGTGCGCCGGCGGGCAGAGGACCCTGGAAGCAGGCCGCAGAAGGCGAGGGCAGCATTTCCGTCAATGTGTTTCCTGTTGGTGAATCAAAAGGAGAAGAAAGAGCCGAGCCTTCCTCCCTGCAGCTCGAATACGGCCTCAAACCCCGGACACCGATTGCGCCCCCGACTCCTCCCCACGCAGAAGAGACCAGACCCAGATCTCGTGCCTGATCCTCTTGGGTCAGACCCGCCTGCTGATCGCCCTCTGCCGAACTCTTGTCGAGTTCTTCTCATTCTTTGTCCTCGGAGATAGACTACTCCTAAACATGGAAGTTTCGTTATGCGCTCGCGGCTAACAGCTTTCTAGAAGTCTATCTCCCCCATGCTTAAAGTCTTGTTCTGTCAACCAGCAGGTGGGTTTGCGAAGGGGAGGGGACTGGATCCTGTTTTCTTTCATGATCTCAGCCATTAGGAGAGAGAAAACGATTTGGAATCTGCCGAAGTAGATTCTGTAGTGCCCCGATTTGGTCGAAAGCTTTAGCGGCTCTTATCCGGAGAGTCCTTTTTAAACGAACGGTCCCAATGGGCTTTTACCTCCTTACCTGACCACTTCGGGATCTCGATTCAAGCCATCGAAATCTCCAACTCAGATGCACACGTTCTAAAAGTAATTATGCCCCGAGTGAAGTGGAACCATTCAAAACCGAAGATCAGCTTCGCCGTTTTATATAAAAAAGTGGGGAGAAATCCATAACCGCCTTTCTAATTTTATTTGGTCCTTCTAGCCAAATAAACGAATTTTAATTTGAAAATTATTTTCCCCCTCCCACCGGCCCAGTACAATATATGTAAGTAAACAAATAAAATATTTTCCTTGTCATTTTAAAATTATACTGACAAACGAAGATCGAAGAGGCAAGAAAGAAACGGCTTTTTCTTGGAATTGCTAGAGAACCTCACCACAATGCGCACGAGGACAAGATTCTTATAAATCTCCCGGTTTAGCGGCTTGTGGACTGTATCTCTAGAGGACCTTATTTAGTCAACGTAAAGTGTGCGGCAACTTTACTGTTGATTTTTTACTGCCTAATTTCCTTACAGAAACAAATGGTTTCTGCTTTCCGTCTCTTTACACAACCGTCCTATATCCACCCTTTTCGCTTTGCTGGTTGCCTCAAGAAGCAGACATAGGATCGCTCCCCATCGCCTTTTTCTCTGGCAATTGATTTTTGTGTCAAAACATTGTGGAGACTTCAACGACTGTCTTAAAATTTCTGTAAATGTCCCTGCAAAAAGTTACACAATTTATTCAACAGTTACATCTATTTTTGAATTTGTGAGATTTTCTTCGGTCTCGAGTTGAATGCCAGGTTAAAATATTACATTTATAGTGTGGGTCCTTATGGTTGCAAATAAAACCGAATTGGATTAGCCGGGCTTTTGTTTTCCAGTTTAAAGGTAGGGAGGAGATTTACTTCCAAATAATGTAATCCAGGAGGTAAATCAACAAAGAAATTAAAACCAAAGCAGAGCAATAATCTTTGTTGCAGAATACTCCGTTTCCAAAGAATATCCAGGTTTTTTTAAAATAGATACTTTGTATAATCATAAATCAATGAGTGGAATTACTAATAAAAAGGCAGAATACACACATTCAGACAGATGTTTTATATTTACAAATATTTAAGATATATTTGTTTTTGTGGAGGTAAATGTATTCAGAAAAAGAAATAAATGTGTAGTCAGATATAATTCATATATCTTCTCCAGAAAAGCCATATGGATATGCCACAAAACTTGGTTAAATTATCTCTGTTCAGAAGAAACCAAGTTAATCAATCCTCAACCACACAAAATAGACAGAAGGAAAAAAAACTGAAAAACTTTAACCTTGGCCTCAAATACACTTAAGGACAAAATCCCATTAAAAATGCTTTGCTGTTTTAGTTATCTTTAGAAATAATTAAAATACCAGTGTGTGAAAAAGTGAAAGAAAGAGTGAAAAAGGTATGAGGGAGCAAAACCTTTACTATTCAGCCTCTGTTTCAATCAAAAGTTGGAAAAGACAAGATGCTGACTTGGGTTTTCATGGCCCCATAGCCTTCAGATGAGTCACAATCCCACACTTGTAGGGAATTCACGTATTTTCTGAATGTGAAATTTAATTTAATTGCATAATTGGTCATCCGCTTATATTGGTCATCCCCTTATATTGCCTAGGTGGAGTTTATTCTGAAGAGACCTTCTGTCTTTTCAGGAAAAGGGAGATTACTATTTTCAAACTAAATCTGCAAGGGAGAACAATCAGGAAACAAACTCCAGAAAAATCCCAAATCCTGAGGCAGACTTTTTCGGAGATTAGATTCCCTAGAAGTCCCACTTCTGATTAACTTGACCTCAATTCACTCAACACAATGTTGCGGTTTCCAGGATGCCCTGAATTAATCGATCGTCCATCTGGGCTGCCCAAGATACTGGGCTAAATGTGGTTGCCTAATCTGTGTCTTGTGAACAGCCATGCTTTTCTTTTTCACATTTGTATAGAAGTCTACTCAGAAACCAGTCCCATCGGGCGAGTGCAAGGGGGTGCCACTTTCCAGTTCCCAATCCGCTCTTTTTCAGTGGACTTTCTCCCCGTAGGAGTGAGACGGGCAGTTTCAGTTACGCACTTCCACTTCAGTGGCACTTATTCCTCCTGGGGTGAGGAGTCTGGACGGTGGGTTGTCATTTCCGTTTACGACTCGAACCCAGCACCAAAACAGCCAGGGAGCCAAGTTTGCAGTGCCTCCGCCCGAAAAAAAAATCTTGGTAGCCTTTGAAGCGCTCCCCATTTCTTGGAGGCCTGAAGCTCTGAAGCTCTTGAGATGTTCCTGGGAGGAAAATGGCATTGAGGCGGGCGCAGAAGCAGACGGCAGTCTGGCACTTCTTGGAAATCCGACTACACAGGTCCGGGATCCCGCGGTCGCGCCAGAAGGCAGGAGGCCGAGCGGGCACGTTTCAAAGAGTCTGTCTTCCCCCTCCCCTCGCCTCCATTCCCCCCCCCCCCCGCTTCGGTTTTGGGTTTCTGTCTGTCTCCGCGCCTTTGAAAACGCAGCATTGTTATTTGCGTCAAGCATTCAGCAATTTCGGTGAAAACAGCCTTTTTCTTTTTTTCTTTTCTTTTCTTGAAAGGAAGCAACGAGTTATTTTAGCTGTCATAAAGCTCCATCCCACACAGAGGAAATGAACAATATCATAAAAACGGATCCGGGCTATCAGAAGCCGAGTGTTTCCTGAATGTGTCTGTATTGAGGATGTCGATAAAATAATCAGCAGCGTGCACGGCTCCCGGAGACGAGCCAGCTCCGGGCGTCCAGGAAAATACTTTACAGCTTCTGAAACCAGATTTGCTCCTATCAAGAGCTCAAGATATCCTGTATGAACGGAAGGGGGTCAGCCAACCTCGCTCAGACAGCACGAACCGACTCCTACGCCAAGCTGGCGATTCGCAAAGACGCTAGGTCGATCCGGGCCGGGCGATGGATCGAAAGATAACTCCGGAGATCCGTGGAGACCCGGGCTGGGGTTTTCCAATTGTTCTGAGATCTCAATTTCTAGAAATCCCAAGTCATGGGCATTGTAGTCAATTACCAACACGCAAGCTTATCCGCGAATAATAGAAGCACGCCTCTTTCTCAATTAAACCAAGTTTCTGCCCCACCCACTGACTTCTAAACTATCCTAAATTGGAATCCTGTACCAAAGTAGACTAAAATAGGAATATTCTATAATTTAATGGCCCGTAGAAAACGGCGGAAAGATAGTGGAAACACACAAATACACACCCTTTCAAAGCCAGGCGATTTATCAAGGAAAGGGGTTGAGATGAAGAGGATTCGGGGTGGGGGGGACAATAGATACATACACCCCATTCTTCCTAGGTGTGTAGACCTGTCCAAAATAAATTTAGGAATGAAGCGATCTCATTGGTGACTGTTTTTAGCTGCTACTTTTCAAGGTACGAACAACCATAAAATGCACTCCTGAGAACATTTTCGACGTGTGCAGGGGGTCCCCATTATTCGATCCTAATTTGGGGGTGGGAATACCGCGGAGAAATGAACTCTACGGACACAGGTCCCTGAAAATCGAAGTGTGTAGGAAACTAAAGCAGATCCTCTCCACCGCACCCACAACCCACGGCCGCCCCCGAGCCCTCTCCCCCTTCCAGCGCGCAGCTTCACTGATCATCACAATGACGCTGGCTTCCGAGGAAACCCAAATAGGGAAAGTGCGCGGCGGCAACTCATTCACTCATTCAACTCAGCCGACTTCTAAGGAAAGCCGTCGGAAGAAGAGACGGCGGGTTAGAGGACCATTCCCGTCCGCTACCCCCCTCCCCGCCCGCCACTCTTGGCACCACTTCAGACGACCTCGCAAATCGCGAGTTGGGATGACTCGACCCCCGATAGATATATTGGTCCGTAATTACAGACGGTGCTGTCATTCGTGAAAGTGAAAAGCGATAAACCGCTGGAGCCGATAGAGAGGCTGCTCGTTTCTCCTACTCAAAACACAGCAAAACTCTACCCGAGGGGATCTTTCACCGACACTCTTGCGGGTTTAAAGCCCCTCTTGCGAATCGCTCCATAAATCGGCGGTGATTCCAGAGCTCCACAGTCGTCTCGGGAATCAGGCAAACCGGCGGGATCCTGCCAAAGTTGTGGAGGAGGGGGCGACGCTCTCTTTCCCCTAATCCCGGAGCAGGCCAGCCGGAGTCAGGCGGCTGCGGTTCCCCCCAAACCCCACCCTCCTGTTCCCCCGCGAGACTTACCCAGGGGGTCGTGGCGGAGGAGCGCGTGCGAGTAATCGCCGACGGCCCGGGGAAACGGATAGAGCGGCGGCCCGGCCGCAGGACCGTAGGGCCCGCTCCCGTAGGTGGCTGCAGCCAGGGGGTGTGAGAAGGCCGGGTGGATCGGCGTCGGCTCGTAGATTGGAGTCCGGTAAGAAGCCACCAGGCTGGTGAAGGAGGAATTGGGTGACGGCAAGGTGGGGGGAGGCGGCCCCGGCGGCCCCGGCACCCCCCTGCCCAGGATGTCTTCGATGTAAAAGGGCGTGGGGTGCACCGGCTGCAGCATCGGGGTGGGCGCGTATAGAGGGGGCAGAGAGGCCGACCCCGACGGCTGGTATTGCATGGCTGGCCTGGGCAGAGGCAGGAGCTTTTCCGCGCTCGGGCTTCGGGCCCCGGCCCGTCTTCCTCTGCCGGGACCCGACGCTGCTTTTTCCCCGCTCAGCAGGGCGAACCGAGGAGCCCCTGCCGCCTCCCGCACGGCAAGTTCCAATCTGGGAGCTCCGCTGGGCAGCGCCGCTTCCTGCTCTGGCCTTGAGTCCAACCAATGAGGGAGCTGGCCACACCCACACCCACACGCCCCGCCCACCCACCCACCCACCCCCCTCGACTTTCTTCTGTCCCGCGGCGTCAATCCACAGACCCGGAGGGAACCGCTGCCTGGCGACTCCGCGGGGAACGCCGGCTGGGGTGGGGTGGGATGGGGTGGGGTGGGGGCACGGCCGTCTTCCTTACTTAAAGTGCATTCCTAGGTCTCTGGGAGGATGCCCGTGGACCCACTCCGGGGGGCGGCGAAATCAAAATCATTTGCAAGCCTATGTTGAAAAATAATACAGTATTAAAATCCCAACCGTTTTGAGAAGCGGCAGCCAATGCGTCAGTTTCAATTTTTAATGCGGTAAATATCGATAAACATAAGCCATGCAAACAAGGACCTCTTGGGGCATCTTCTATAGTTTTTAAAAGTGGGAAGTGGTCCTAATGGGGAGAAAATTTTAAGAGCATTAAAAACCACGAGACTGCCCGATTCTTCTTCTCCTGAAAGACTGCTGGACTGGTTTTGATTGCTTGCAAAAATAAAAGAGGTCTTCTTCCTATTTCTTCTTCCCCCCCCCCGCCCCCCAAGCCCCCTTGGTTAAAGGTAAAGGAATGCTCTGCTGTTCTCTCCACCGATTTACTTAACCCCGTTTAACCCATCTCCAAACTAGGGAGGTGTGGGGGTCCCTGCAAGATTTAGGGATGCTCTGGACACGTGTAGGATGCATTTAGCTCTACAAATGAAGGATTTTTGTCTCCCGTTTCTCTCGAATGCATTTTACTAAGGCAAATATCTCTATCCCGTTAAACTATCTACAGTTCCCAATTTATAAAGCAGGATTGTGGCAGATGTTCCTAAACAAATCCAAATGGCATCAAGTTGGGAAGGCTAATTTGATAAATTGGAGGCGAAGGTTGAAGGACAATAGAATAGCTTTCTGATAAGCCTATATTTAAACCTCTGGAGTATTTTTTTCTCACAATCCAGTTATTGTGGTTAAATGTAATCATGGTTCACCCCAGCCAAATTTCTAAGTTTTCACTAAACTAATCATATGGTTGGATTTTCACAAGCTAAAATATAGTTGAACACAATTCTGCTGAGTAGTTGCATTCACACAAAGGCTTAATTTGTTTCCTACATTAACCCATTCCCTGGATATGCTGAACTATAATATAAACTATATTTATCCACTGCCCTAAACCACTGGAATATCTATAGACAACACCAATTAAGCATGTTGTGCTAATGCATCTTCTAAAATATAATTTATAAATTAAGCCACATAACTCTCAATGATTCTGGGCAGTTAAATTTTAACCGCCCGAATATAACTGATTATATGGGTTTGACCAGTTATTGTGCCTTACAAAACCAGTCTGTCTGTCTCTCTATCTCTCTCCTACCTGAAATTTGACCTCAAAATTTGGTTTTAATCCCTGAATTCATCCAGAGTTGTTTGATCACCTAACAGGCAATAATCCAGCAAAGATGGTCTCATATGGTAATACACATACAGGAATCACAGCTTCCTCTTTTCCAATCTTTCTCAGTTGCAGCCTTCTCAATGGGTGGGACAGAGTTTAGGCCTACCAGAAGTGGGCTGTAAAAATCCAGATAACCACTGGATGGCAGCAAAGAGAGACAAAAAACTCTGCCTCTCAGAGGTCATATACTAGGCTTCAAGATTTTAGTAGGCTAGATATGCTTTAGTCCTATACAATTAAAGGGCCTCCAGGTCATGAAATGCATACTGTTGGGCCAAATTCTTATTTGGAATTAAAAGGTACTTATGATGGCTTGGAAATTCCTCTAGCAGAATTCAGCAGGACCTCAAAGTCTTCATTAAAATGAGGTTTGCTAGGCAGATCTACCCCCAATATGTTCTACCCAATTTTCTGGTTCATTCAGCTAGCCACACTGAATGGGATGAGGTTTACACAACATGTTAGCCTAAAGGTGGCTGGTGTGATGGGAACCCAGTTGCTTTCAGAGAGGTCTGCCTGAATACCCACTTCTACCTCTGGCACAATACAAAGTGGTTCTTAAAAGATTTCTTGCCCTGATATGGTGTTTTTTGGGGGGTGGGGTGGATGGGAGTAACCTTGTTTATAAACAAAGAGCAAAACCCATGCTCACTTGCACTGATTTTGTTACCTACTTTGGTAATGAAATGTCTGCAGGTAAACAACCAAGGTCACAGTTACAGATAATTATCTTCTATTGGAGAGGGCTCCCTTTCAGCTTTTTCAGCATTGCTATTGGGAGAGTGCAAAGGGTGCATTTTCTTTCATTTTAGTAATAAACCCTTTACCCACCCTTCCACTCTCAGTGCATCCTTTGGCATGCCATGCAAAGCTTGATAAAGTCCTGAGGCTGATTGAATTTCTGTTGTCTTTCTCAAGAGATGAGATACATGCTTCTTATTATTTATTATTTATTTATTTCAATTTATATACCGCCCCTCTCCCAAAAAGGGACTCGGGACTCCAGGCTAGTGGCAAGTGCTTCTTGCCACTAGCCTGGAACTTTATGGGTCATCTTCCTATCTCAGTCAGGCCAAAAGTGCCTTTGATCTGAAGGAATCTGGCTCATTTTATATTTGGCTTCTCCCAACTCAAAAGGCTTTTTTCTCTTAATGTGCTAGACCTGTGTTTCTCAAAGCTTAGGAACTTTAAGATGTGTGGACTTCAATTCCCAGAATTGCTCAATCAGCATGTCTGACTGGGGAATTCTGGGAATTGAACATCTTAAAGTTTCCACAGTTGAGAAACACAGCTAGGCTGTGTCTTGTCTGGTTTGTGCTTAACATGTTGGCTAAGACAGTGATTGTGGTTAATGAAGCAAATCTGCTCCAATGGAAACTCACTTTTTCAGACTTGATCCAGTAGTGAAATTCAATTTTTTTTACTACCGGTTCTGTGGGCGTGGCTTGTTGGGCATGGCTGGGGGGGGTCATTGACTGGGTGGGCAGTTTCTGCAAGCAGGGCAATAAAGATTAGTCTAGAAACAACGCCGGAATGTTTTTTTTTCCTGCCTTCCTTACAGAGGAAAAAAACCAAAAGGAGATTTCTTCTAATAACCAGATCTCCAAACTGCTTAGAAAATTTACTACTATTCACTAGAACCTGCTGAATTTCACCTCTGAGTTGATCTACAACCATGAGGAGTCTAACCCTTAATCCGTAGAGGGTCACCCAATTCGTGGAGCCCAAACCAAACAAACCATATTCCTGCTTAATACGAGGTGAGAACCCAGCCAAATATACACTGTATGTCTAGCCAGCTTCATTCAAGGATAAGGAGCTTTTCACCTAAATGGCTTTTCCCCTCTTCTGTGGCTTTTAAAAAAGCCATTATTTTAATTGAATTAATAAATTTGCAGTCCCAGCAGATTAGCAAAGGAGAATCACCCTCCCCTAATACCCGACTTCCCTTCCCCAGCTCTTATTTCTGAAAAAAATCGTGCCCAAGAAAGGAGAGGAGACAACAACCCTTTGTATCTCTCTCTAGCTTCTTCTGTGGTCCTTTGCTCACAAGTGATTTCAAGGACAATCACAATAGGGGTGCAATCAAAGCTTTTTTATATTTAATTTAATTTAATTTTATTAAATTTCTGTACCGCCCCTCTCCCGAAGGACTCGGGGC
>JAEANM010009765.1:0-16176 GCA_017656035.1 Myanophis thanlyinensis
TGGATGGATGGATGGATAAGATACATGGAGAGAGAAATGGAGACGAAGGACGACAAACCCTGGACCCAACCCTAGATTACTGTGCTATTTCAAAGAGTCTTCTGAAGCCAGGGTTTGTGTTCTTTCCTTCCTTTCCTGTCCTTTTTTCTCTCTGCCTTCCTCCATGTATGTATGTATATATGTACGTATGGATCTATCCATCAAACTATATCTCATTCACTTTCTCCTCCCTCTCCCTCTCTGATGTCAAGTAACCCAGTCACATGACCATCAAGCCACACCCACTCACCAAGCCACGGCCACAGAACCAGTAGTAGGGGTGGGGGCAGAGGTGAAATTCAGTAGGTTCTAGGTTTCCTAGAAGAAATCTCCTTTTGTTTTTTTTCCACTTTACAGGGTTAATCCTGTAAGGAAGGCAGGAAAAGATACTCTGGCGTTGTTTCTAGCCTAATCTTTATTACTCTGCTTACAGAAACTGCCCACCAAGCCACGGCCACAGACCCAGTAGTAAAAAAATTGAATTCCACCACTGGGTGGGGGGCACTGAGGATCAGTTTGTAGCACCTAGAGGGCGGTGGACTGAAAAAGTTTGGGAACCAATGCTTTAGATTAATACTTCCCAAATTTTTCCTTCATTAGCAACAGCACTTACTTATGTACTGTTTATAGAGTCAGGATATTGCCCCAACAATCTAAGTCCTTGTTTTACCGACCTCGGAAGGATGAAAGACTGAGTAAACTCTGAGCTGCTCAGAATCAAATTCCTGGCAGTGAATAGTGAGTTAGCCTGCAATACTGCATTCTAGCCACTGTGCCACATCAGAATGGCTGTTTTACCCAATATAGGTAAAACATTTTAAGTTAAATGTCCTTGTTGTGACTGAATAATGGATTTGCATGTCCATCCAATTTTGGGTAATTTACTCAGATTTGGGAAGTTGTTTTATATGTTTGTTTTAAAAAGTAAGCATATTTATGGAAATCAATCAATGGAAGCAACCACAAATCCAAGGAGAAGACAATGTACCTATCTACTGCTGACTAACAAATGCTGACCAAGCTAACAAGCCATGACTACATTACGGCTGGGTTAATAGAGATCACATCATAGCAATGGTGTAGTTAAATTTAATCAACAGGTAGCTCAAATATTGGAAAAAAGTGCCAATCCTAAATTTTACATGCTTGTCTTGACAGCATCAGCTTGAAAATTTTCAGCTAGGGTCTTTCTCAGGACTAGTGGGAGATGTCAAATTTTGGATCAACGATGCTCTGAACGATAGCATTTCCATATTTGTTTTCCTGCTGGAGATGTTAGAATGAATTAATCCCACCTGGTCATGTTGGAAAATTTTGAAATAAATAAAGAAGTAAATAGTATCCATGTAAATTCTGGTTCTCTGATGAATGTTTCCTTAAAAGCTATTTTGGAAAGGGTATTTATCAATTCTAAATACCGTCTGAATTCCATACCAAGGCATAAGGATTGATTATAGCCTTTGCCATTTTTTATCCATGACTTGGAAGCACTGCGTGTGTTGCTCACAGAGGTATTAAAATCAATCACTGAGACTTTAGATTAACATTTAATTCTGAGGCAACTTGGTCCTTATTCCTAGCAGGAGCAGCACTGGTAAGAGAAGATAACAGAGTTCTCAAAAAGGAAAAATAAATACAAAACTAGGAAGAGAAAGATTCTAAAAGCTACAGCAGCCTTCAACCTCTGGCATAATAAAATAAGAAATGGATATTTGGTCCCAGATTACATTCAAGATTATGTGATCCTCACATTTATCAGTTTCCTTCGTTTGCCTTTATAGTAGTGAAGTTTGGATATTTTGTGGATTATGCAACAGCCAGAGACATAATTCTCATTTTATACAGAAGAGAAAATCATTGGATTACTGACCCAATTATATTATGAAACTGATGGTTTCTTGAAAGCCTTTTGTCCTAAGCTGGCTGACTGAGTAATATGAGGGTTGTATTCTCCACTCAATTAGAAATCACCAGATCGGGAACGCAACATTAATCCTTTAGACCTGCAATTAACTGCCTCTGAGAGCTGATCTCTTCCCAATTTTAGATCTCTTTCTAGGACCCTATCTGCCACCTCAGGAAACTGATTTTATCCTGGATTATGGTTTATTATTGAATTATTACATCTCTAGCCACATCCACTGACTGCTTATTGAAGGTCAGTCAATTGGGCATTTTTGTCCTGGTTCAAGTCAGGAGCGGTTTCAGCTCTCTGAATCCTCTAGCCACCAAGACTGTTGCTAAGTTCTAAAAATTGGAATTTGTGCACTTGATCCTCTGGTTGGGAAGGAGTGCTAAAGGAAAGGCATCCACAAGACAAGACTGCTTCTTACTGAAGAAAATGAGTTTTGAGATATTTGTTTTATATACTTCCTCTAGGGTAGAAAATGTTGACTGATTACTCTTACAATTAGAAAATTAGTTGATATATGAAGAAGTTACTCCAGGCTGTGAACTAGAGTGCAATTATTCACTCAGAGAGCATGGTGAGAATAAGGCTGAAGGCCAAATACTGTTAAACATGTCAGGTCTAAATTATTGCACTATGGCTTACCAGCCTGAATATTTTCACTGGAACTCTAATAAAATAGCCCTATGTTGATTCCTGGGAGAAAATTAGAGATGTCTGACCATTTGCTCAGTAAATTGGCATATAAAATCAGTTGTTCGTAACAATAGATTGCCAATAGCTCTGCTCTTGTGCTCTTAAAATCCACGAGGCACAACAAAATTTATCAGAAGAAGTTTTTTATGTAAGAAAACTGGCCATAAAAAAGTATTCTCAAAAATCAAATAGTAGGTTTATGTTCTATTTTTTGGTAATATGTAAATATGTTGCCTTGTCTAGTCAAAGGACTATATTTAAACATGCATGCAGACAATTATGTAATCAAAATGCCTTTGAAGGCATAAAAGCAGACATAAAAATATTAGAAGTTATTCTTCTTAAGAGCTGTAAAACTGAAATGATGTAGACAAAAAAACAAACAAACCCTATTTGCTGTTTTGATGCTTCCAAATTCCACTCCTGAAGTCTTTCTTAAGTATAGTAGTAAACTACCAAACTGTATTATAAGGATATATGTTGCAGATTTAAACACAATCCTGCCAGATGCCTTCCTGGGGTTTTTATTTTCTACTCAAATTCCAAGGTGTAGCTGTTTTCCTCCAAGTGAAAGTGTTTTAAAAACCTGAGATTTTTTTTTTAAATAGTTCCTTTTCCTTTTTTTATCAGATTAACTAGTCCCAAATGATTTTGGTGTCTTCTCTGCTAATACAATCCAACTTTGAAGAAACAAGGAATAAAGGCATTTATTTCAATAAAGACCTCAAAGTATAAGCCTGAGAACTAGGGTAGGATATAGAGGGGCTTAGATCTATGTACCAAAATTAGCAATTGTTAACTTGAAAACAAAACGAGCAAAACAAAGATCAAGGAACAGAGAATGGGAGCAACCATAAAGCTGCCTAGCTGAGCCAAGTAGCACTGGAAATAAAAGTTTCCTGATGCTTCTGTCTGTATTTTCCCCAAAAATGTTCCAGTTCTCCCAGCGTTTTGAGGTCAGAATGGGTAAATTTCAAGCCCGATTGACAACCTCAGCAATTTTACAAGATTTTTGGAATCAGTTGCCATGTCTCAATATCCTACCAATATTAAAGGGATATACGGTTATCATTCATTACATTGATTCTTATATGTTGCCCAGGCATTTCTGCTTCCTTCTATGTTTCTGTTACTGGCTGATAAGAACCACAGAATCATGCTTCAGGTTGTGGTACGTTCCTCCTTTGCATACCAATTATGCAATCACATTAGAATTTTAACTTGTTCTCATGACTCTCCCTATTGGTTATTGAGACATATTGTATATATTTTAATATGTACTTTGTGGTAAATTGTATTTTTTGGCTAATCTTTGACTGAAATAAATTTAAATTGAAACACGTTTATGTATTTTCTTCAAATGGTTCAATACAAAAATATAAACAAAAAATGAGTTTCAGCCTTTCTGTGAAAATGTGGATGGTACCTTCTCATACTCTGCCAGAACCAGGCTGGGAAAAGCAGAATACTACAGTGACTAGGAGCAAATTCATTAATGGAGCCTAACCAATTGATAGAGGCCTATTGTTTTTTCACCCTCCAGGGCAGCCAGGTAAATTGTTCTGGCTCTCAATAATTCAAAGCCTTGTGCAAAATGAGAACTAAATATAACTGTCAGAATCTTTAGTGATGCAAATTAATGTTTTGGAGTCTGTTTTGTGACTATATTTTAGCATTAAAAATGAATGCTAACAACGTACGATTCATAACCTTATTGATGTAATCTATATGATGCAACACAGCTCTACTTGGTTCGGTCTTTTTAGAAAAACCTATTACCTTGAAAAGAGTAAATACCTGCAATTTCAACAAGAGCAGAAAGGGCAAAAATACTACTCTGTTTTATGTAGAATATCTTAACTTAGCACTTTTTGGCCAGGAAAAGAGAGAGGGGATATATAGGTATTCCAATTGTAAGAATAGGACCAGGTTTGGGGATTGCATATTTTTCAAAAGTGCAAGATTGTGTGTTTGTGTGTGTGTATGTGGTGATGGAGTTTGACGGGGGAGGATAACTTGGAGGGAAATCTTTGTGAGGACTGGCTCTTGCATTATTTGTTGTCCCTGGCTGCACCCTTCAACCAAAGATATCTCTACACTTCGAAACTGCATGGGATAGAAGCAAGTATTTTAAATTTCAAATACTGGGGATTTAATATGTTCTTGAAATGTAAACAGAGGCTGAGAGAACGGAAGAGAGCACAAAACCCCCTATTGCTTCTGTTTTGCCAAAAGGACTAGCCATTATTCTGTAAGAAATCTCAAGCATAAGAAAAATGAAAAATATGCCATATTGCGAAAGGATGTTACAGCCTTTTTCTATTTGAATGATAGGAACAAGAGCCTAGTTTCTCACAGGCACAAGAATCTTCTCAGTGGAAAAGAAGACATAAGTATATGTATATAAGTATGTTTTATTTTTCCACAGGGATGGCTGAGGGAGATCTCTTTTGTTACATGGAAGTTAAGGGACTTTCCCAAGAAATCTTCCATCCACCTGCTAACAAAAGCCAGATCTGCTTAATTTTAGTGAGGTTGCTGCATTATATTCTTGAAAACTATGCTAACTATGCAACTGTATACCATAATTCTGTAATGGTGAACCTATGGCAGGGTGCCACAGCTGGCACACAGAACCATCTTGCTGGGCACACAAGCTGTTGGTCAACTTACCTCCAGCTGAGCATGCACAAGCAATTTCACACGCATGCACAAGCGACTGCAGAGACCCAGCTGGTCTTTGGGCCTCTGCAGTGCATGCACACGATTTCAGCAGGAAATCCAGGTGGTTCTCCTGCGAATGCACACACGATTGCTCATGTGTGTGTGAGTGCCTGCGCGCAGCACATGTGCATTGCATGCACAGGTAGTACAGTTGCACATGCAGCGCATGTGGAGCTGCACGCAAATGCGGATGGCATGCGCAAACCGCGTACTTTTCGGCACTCGGTAAGTAAAAGGTTCACCACCACTGCCATGTTTCAAATTCCAGTTGTTTTATTCAGTAAAAACAAACACAATAAACTGGCAAGCCACTTTGGGGTAGTGGTAAAATTGCTGGCTCATAAACCAAGAAAATGTGAGTTCCAGTCCTTTAGGCATGAAAGCTGGCTGGGTGACCTTGGGCCAATCACTCTCAGTCCAATCCACCTCACAGGATTGTAGTTGTGGGAAAAATAGGAAGAAAAAGGAGTATTAGGTATGTTCATTGTGTTGTGTTTCTCACAGCTTTACCACTATGCCAAAGAGTTTAAAGCTGAAAACTTAACTGTTGGAATTTTGTCCCCTATGAAGATCTTAAGGGATTTGGATCTGAAAACTCTTAATTAGAGGTCTAGGAAACAGAAAATGGAGATCAGAATGCAAACTTATTTCCACCTACTGTACCTTAAGACTTAGAAACAGTTCAGTTCTGCTAAATATTAGTGATCCCAAAGATAAAGACCTAA
This sequence comes from Myanophis thanlyinensis, assembly GCA_017656035.1. Lineage (NCBI taxonomy): Eukaryota > Metazoa > Chordata > Lepidosauria > Squamata > Homalopsidae > Myanophis > Myanophis thanlyinensis. Next base: position 6,094 of record JAEANM010009765.1, read on the forward strand.
AGAGGAGATGAAGGTAGTCAATCTACCTGCAACTTCTTAGGTAATGGTATAATTCACTTTTTCTCTTTGCATACACAAGTTTCCCTAGATTTTTTTCTTTAAACTTTCCTTACAAATGATATATTTTTCACTAAACATCACCTTATAATTACTTTCACTTCTGTATTTTTATTTTAGATTTTAGATTTCTATGACAGTTTGATACAAATAGCCAGAAATGTTTATCCTAACACATTTTCCTTAGGCCAATACCTAGTGAGGAAGAATTGGTAAAATGACTTAATTGAAATGTTTCTGGCAATTATTCAGATGATTGGGTTTCATCCAAGATACTAAGACTACCATCAAGCCATCTCCAGGTGTTGTGCTATTAATATACCTATATTCTGAAAAGTGTAAAATATGGCAAGACATCCCAAATATTTTGAACCTGTGTGAGACTTAAACATCCAGGCAGATGCTACATGCTGGTCAGATGGCTCCAAGGGATCTTTCTGCTGTTATACCTAGGATTCCTGGCAAGCAGAATGGACAGATTATGTTACCCACTTTAAGGTACAATTCATTAAAATCTCATCGGCATTTACCTTAGTGTAAGACTGGAATGGAAGAATTAGAAGGGACCTGGGAGGTCTTCTACTCCAACCCCACTACTCTGGAAGGAAACCCTATACCGGGGTGTCAAACTCACATCGTTACGGCATCATCCTTTTTCCCTTTGCTAAACCAGGCATGGGTGTGGCCAGCACATGACGCATCCGGCCCGCGGGCCATGAGTTTGACAGCCCTACCCTATACTATTTCAGACAAATGGTTGTCTAATCTCTTCTTAAAAACTTCCAGTGTTGGAGCATTCACAACTTTCAGAGGTAATTTGTTCCACTGATTAATTGTTCTTGTCTTTGAATATACTGGCTACTAGCTTGTCGTAAGTAGAAAGATCAACAATTTTGGGGGGTACTTGGAAAGAAGTAAAAGGACTTGTAAGGGCCTACAAAGGCTTATTTTGCCTCAATTTACCCAAAGAGGAAGGTTTTAAAGAAATGGAATAGCGCACAAGGCCCTAAAAATGCTGAAGCATCCATCTGCCCTTTAAATCTCTCAACCCTTTTATAAAGACCTTTTCAACAATCTGCTACAGGGATACACTCAGTGCTGTTAATGGAATATTGGGAGGGAGCACATGCACATAACACTACAGCAACCTCTTTCTTTAGCAATTCTTCAACATTTCTTCTAGAAACAACAAATCCAAATAGGGAGAAAAACAATGTACGTACCTCTTCTAAAATTGAAGAATATAAAGCTCAGTCAAACAATGTGGCTGAAGCGGCAAACATCTTTTTTGTTTCTTAAAAAAACATCCATTCTGTCATTAATACCTTGAGCTGTACAACATTTACTTTGGAATAACCTCCAAAATTTCAACAAGATGTCCTGATAAACATGCATGAACTGAATCCAAAATCTACTTTCTAACCTCTCATTTAGTCTCTTCTGGGGGATGTCAACTTGTCAGCTGAATGATTCCTGACCTTTTTAGATCTGACAATTGAAGGCTAGTTTTCTTCTTTGGGGGTGTGTGGAGTGTTGTTTGTTATCGTTTTCAGTTGGGAAGGCAACACAATCAAGAAAAGCTGGAGGCAATTGCAAAAGCCAGTCTGCAGCGCAGCTGTTAGCTGGAAAAGAATGATGAGGGGATTTCCTATGAGACATGTTAACTGATCTTAAATCTGCACAAAGCCAATACAGTTACAGCGGACATTTTATTTCCTAACTGTCCCCAATAGTTTACTTTTCCATGTTAGTTAGCTACCTATTTCTGGGAGAGAGAGAACAGAGCTAAAAAAAAATAAGGTACTTAAGCATCTGAGCAATTAGGCTTGTGAAAGGGTAACAGAAATGCATGCTTGGGAATTACATATTACACTCACCTGTAACTGCTTGACTTGAGTAGATCTCATCTCATGCGGATCCAACCAATTCTGAAACATGGTTCAACACATCATGAGTTAGTGCAATATCTCCTTCCCACATTTGTCATACTTTAATGAGCACTGTATCTTCCAGATTTCTGGCACATCATTATAATTATATAATCATGTATTTAAAAGATATTCAACAGGAAGGGGCAGAATAATACTTCATTTGTTCAATTTAAATCTGACGTATGGCTGTATCAAAAAAAATGAAGAGGCTATCTTTTTGCTACTCTGACAATGGTACATCATGGAAATAGTGTCCATCTACATACTCTTTTCTGAAGTTAATTTGGTAGTTTTTAAACACATTTTTTTTGCAGCTTGTTTACTGAATACAGAATTTATCAGCAAAATGTTTCAGAGTCAGTAAAATGCCTCAATTAAACAATGAATAAAAACACTGGTTATAACATAGTTTCAATTAGTAAGTTATTTTGCAGCTATTCAATGAAGATTCTCATGTGTAGATATGACAAATGAATATTAAATACATTAATTATTTGCAACATTGCAATTAGATGAGTAATTAGTACATCAGTCAGTTAAGCAGATATATTCTTTCAGGATTTTTTTAAATGTTTCCTAATATTAGGATATAGGAAAGTTCCCAGGATCTCATAAAGTAAACTTGAGAACATCCTAACCTTGCATCACAACAGAACACTGATGCAAAATGTTTAGCAGTTCACACAATTTAAAACAAGCCTTCATTTTTAGACCATGCTCCTTTCTTAATAATGCATAAAAATTGGAAAGAAAATGGGCATCTTATGGGTAAGATTTTCAATTCATTAGAATATTGAGTACATTTATATCCTATTTACTTGTAAAAAATAATAAAGGCAGGACACAAATAAATAAAAAATATCCTGTCTTCTAGAACTTCATGACAATATACATGAAGTATGCCAATATACTGCCAATAGAGTAAAAACAGTACTGTAAAACAGTACTGTAAAAAATGGAGATGCTGCTCCATTTAATCCAAACCATTCTGTGAAAATTGCCCAAGAAAGTCTATTAGGAATCTGAAGTTAGGTTTTACTAGTTTTAATGTACTTCTTTCTGCTGTTCCCGTTAGGGGTCACCACAGCAAATCATCTTTATTAACATTGGTGATTCGCATATTTAGATTTGGCATGTTTTTACACCAGATACCCTTACACCGACAACCCTCTCTATTTATCCGGCCTTAGATATTATATTAGATATTATATTAATATTAAATTCCTAGTATTTGAAATTTAAAATACTTGCTTCTATCCCATGCACAGAAGTCATTGACTTGCAACCCCTGTGGCTAGATTAGTTTTAATCTACTATTAATGGAAAATATAAGGTACCCATTTTCCTGGAAAATACTCAGTGTATTGAGAAAGAATTGCTGTATACTTACAAGAAAGTAAGAATCAATTCAGGGAGGATTACTGCTAAAAAGACTGCACTATAAAGCTTCAGCTCTGGTTCTATGCACACTCAAATCATAGAATATTGGACCATTAATCCATTATCCAAACAGCAAACTGAGCATAGATTGTGTCATCACTGCACAACACACCAGCTAAAGTTCTCAACTTTGCTGTTTGAACACTGTGGACGGCAGACTGATGTCTACTTCCTTCAAGGATCTGCTGAAGGCATGGGAAGTGGCACAGAGGGCAAAAGCTTCATTTTTATTTTCATTATTTATTTAACCAATTTCTAGATCACCCATCACACTTGTGTGCTTCTTTCCCCAACCCTCCAGAAACACACACCACCCCTTCTTCCCAGCCAGCTTAGTTCAATGGCTGTGAATGTTAGGAGGTACAGTCCAACTAATCTGGAAGGCTTAGAGGAAGACTAGTTTACCGGTTTAGTCGGAAAAGATTTCTATTTTCATTAGCCTCATTTCAGCCTCATTCAAACCCCACACATCCTCCTTTTTACACCGGGAATTCAACCATACTTGGGAATCCGTATTTCTACCTGTCTGGCACTACTAAGAACGGGGAGCTCTGAGCAGATAGCTATTAAGTCCCAGAGAAATTTGAGTACTTCTTGACACGTGATAATTCCGGGAAAGAAGTACTTCTTGACAGGCGATAACAACTCCGAGAGAAAGCAGCATTTCTTGACACGTGATAACTTCACTTCAGGAGAAAGTAACGGTAAAGGGCGGCGAGAGATTCCGCCGCTAGGCCAAGTCCTACCTCCGGTTCTTCCCCGGCAGACGATCCCGCGAAGCCCTGAAAGCCACGGGGCGAGCGTAAAGCCCGAGCCATGGCTCGTAACCACTTCGGGGGAGCCCTTATGACGCAGGCCGCGGTGCGGATGACTGCCAACCAAGGCGGAGGGCCGAGGGCACTGGCTGGGCCATGCACAAGGGTGCCTTTTACCACCAGGCGCTGAACGAGAGTGACTGTCCAGCCAGGGTACCAGCTTGCCTACCCGCTCCCTTCTCTCGCTTCCCCCGGCTGCCCGGGATCGGCAGGAGCTACCCGTGTGATCCCGAGGCCAAGCCGCCGATCGCCATGGCCAAGCCGTTCGGGGCCATCCGGCTGGGAACCTATCTGGACATCAAGAGGAGCGACGGGCGGATCCACCCGGCGCTGGTGACGGCGTTGCACGACGACGCCAACAGCGTGACGGTGGAATGGATCGAAAGGGGCACCAACAAGGGCAAAAAAGTGGAGCTGGGCCAAGCCTTCAGCCTCAACCCCCACTTGGCCCCAATGGAGCTCAGCCCGGGAACGCTCTCCCCGCAAACTCCGTCGGAGCAGGGCGACCACCCCACGCCGCCGCCGCCCCACTACGCGGCGACCCCGGTCAGCAGAGAGAAGCCCGGAGGGGACTGCTTGGAGCTGAGAAGAGCCCCTTCGACGGCCGCCCGCAAGTCGCCCTGCGTTCTGGAAGTGGAGCGGCTGCGCGTGGAGCGCGAAAGGCGCCACTTGGCCCTGCTGGAGAGGCGAGCCCGGCGCGAGGACCGCGACGCCCACCCGCACGCGGACTTGATCGCCATGATCCACCAGTGCCGCCAGGCCCTGTTGCGCGGCGGCGGAGGCGCCGCCCTGCTGGCCCAGGGTGGCTTCCTGCCGCAGAGCGGCCGCCACGACGGAGCCTCCTCCCGCAAGATCTGCGTCTGCGTCCGCAAGCGGCCGCTCAACCAGCGGGAGGCGGAGATCAAGGAGGTGGACGTGGTGACCATCCCCTGCTCGGGTGTGGTGATGGTGCACGAGGCCAGGCAAAAGCTGGACCTGACCCGCTACTTGGAGCACCAGACCTTCCGCTTCGACCACGCTTTTGACGACGGCGCTACCAATGAGAGCGTCTACGAGCACACGGCCCAGCCCCTGGTGGAGACCATCTTCCGCGGCGGCATGGCCACGTGCTTCGCCTACGGGCAGACGGGCAGCGGCAAGACCCACACGATGGGAGGGGACTTCTCCGGCAAGAAGCAAGACTCCACCAAAGGCATCTACGCCATGGCCGCCCGCGACGTCTTCTTTCTGCTGCAGGAGCCCACTTACAAGATGCTGGAGCTCCAGGTCTTTGGCGCCTTTTTTGAAATCTACTGGGGGAAAGTCTACGATCTGCTGAACTGGAAGAACCGGCTAAGGGTCCTGGAGGACAGCAACCAGCAAGTCCAGGTGGTGGGGCTGCTGGAGCAGGAGGTCATCTGCGTTGAGGACGTCTTGAAGCTCATTGAGACTGGGAACCGATGCAGGACCTCCGGCCAGACCTCAGCCAACTCCCATTCCTCCCGGAGTCATGCTGTTTTCCAGATTATCCTCAAACGCAAAGGGAGGCTGTATGGCAAGTTTTCCTTGATTGACCTGGCTGGCAATGAGCGGGGAGCAGATACCTGCAGGGCAGATCGACTAACCAGGTTGGAAGGAGCCGAGATCAATAAGAGCCTCTTGGCCCTGAAAGAATGCATTCGAGCCTTGGGGCGCAATAAAGGCCACACACCTTTCCGAGCTAGCAAGCTGACCCAAGTCCTAAGAGACTCATTTATTGGAGAAAACTCTTGCACGTGCATGATTGCCACCATCTCCCCAGGCATGAAGTCGTGTGAGCACACGCTCAATACCCTCAGATATGCCAATCGGGTAAAAGGTCTGGTGGTCGATCCCAATGCCTTCAAACAGTGCCATCGTATCCTGTCCAAGTCTCTCTGTCAGCTGGAGGATTCCATCCAGCCTTGGAGCAATCATAGCTTGCCTGAGAATGATGAGTTAAAAGTCTTCTGCATACAGAAAGAGGATCAAGTTCCTTTGCCAGCTCTTAGCATCATCTCCAGAAGGAAAGAGCAGAAGAAGAGGAAAGAGATCGAGAAAGCTCAAGCCGAAGATCATCAGGAATCACTGAGATGGCTGAAAGCTTTTCTGAAGATGGCTGAAGATGTTGAATATGACATGGAGTTTTATGCCACCCAGTTTGAAACCATGCTGACAGAAAAGATTGCTCTCCTTTCAGAGATTCAGGATAAAGTGAAATCTTTTCGGTCTAACCTCTGTAAGGAAGATGTAGAGAACAATGACATCCTTGTGAAGAGATCCCACATTCTGTGAGCCCTGGTAGTCTCTTTCTACTCTCTTATTGTTGAGTAGCGCTGGTTTTCTCCGCACTATACATTGCATCTAACCATCTGGCATTGTAATGGCTTTTTTTAAAAGAAAAAAAAAACAATTAAAATTCTATATCTCTGGGGATTTCCTGCTTAAGGAAAGAGGAATTGTCTGTTTTCCTCAACTCTGAAATAATGTAGAAAACCTTCCAAAACCAACATGAGATATTTATTTTATCATTATAAAGATAACACTCCTTAAGACTGAGAGCACAATCCTTGGGCATTGGCAGTTTGAATTGGCTGTGTTTTCTAGAAAACACATTTTCTAATTTAAAGAGCACTGTTTGGGAGAATTAATACTTTGAAGGAATGAAGGCTACTGTATGAATAGCATAAGCCTGAATTTAATGTCATTTGTTGCCATGCTGTCTGCCAAACCCAAGGAATTTATAAGAGATCATTAAAAAAAAACCTGTAGATAGGAAATAGTCTCTTTTTGGTCTGGTTATTCAAAAGGGATGGACTGAGAGAATTCAAAATGTAAGAAAGACTTGGTCTGAATTATATAAGAGGAATCAGTTTTATCATTTAAGATTCAGCAAACAACACAGGAGGTTGAATGCAATGGACAGAGAAAATATTTTACATACAAAAAGTCACATGGGTACCTAATGTATAAAAGATAAGGAAAGCTATGGAAGATCGGGTCAAAGGTCTGTTTAGGTTCTGCTTCCACAGTGCCCCAAGAAAGGTTTTGGGGAGTTTCTAATTAGAACCTGACTCCAACTGCAGCATCCTTGAATTTCTTTAATTTCTGGAATCATCTTAATTGGAGGACATCTCCACATGTAATCATTTTAAGTACTTCCTTTTATCAAAGTTGCCCACCCACCATTTTTTGATAACATGGATTGTAATAGCTCCCTATCCCAAAGCTTGGCAGCACTCTTTCCTCCAAATGTCTTGGGACTGCGGCACCAATATTATTTCCATTTATTATGGAAGTTTAGCTTAAATCAATAAATTCAAAACAAAATCCATTGTGGTAAACAGAAGCATAGCCAGCTGGACAAATAGGCTGAAAAACAGCTTCTATCCATGGGCCATCCGACTTTTAAATGCCACATAACACCACAACTAGACTTAATACAACAGACTCACAGTGACAGTGCAAGGTGCAATATGTACATACCAGTGGAATAATGTGTGTGTGTGTATGTATATGTATATATATACAGTATGTATGTGGAAGTGTGCCTAGCCTGGGCATTTCCTGGGGTTAGGGAGTTGTTTATAAGTCTGGAGATGTATTCTATATCTGAATGTATTCTGTGTTTCTGTTCTTTGTGTGATTGTACCAATGGAGGTTCACTCAATTTCACTGCACACATGTTGTGCATTGACAATAAAGGATTGAATTAAAAGTAACAATGGCCAGATGTTATTGATCTACTCCCTACAGCATATGTCTCTTGGCTATGCTGGCTGAAGTTGTGAGGTTTACTGAACATCTGGAAGGCCTCAGTGATATTGAGAGACAGGCTGCCTGTTCTTCAGATTGATTTACCGAAGACCCTTGTCCTGGGTCTTGAAGCAGTAAGCATTCAGTTGAAGATAACAGGAAACCGCTTCCTTTCTATATTGTAGGTTCCTCTGTGACTCACCAAGAATTTAACTCTTGACATTTTTAGAGTCAAGCAAATAGGATATTTCCCCAATCTTCTGTGAAGAATAGATTATTGTATAATTGTATCAGCTGTAGCGAGTATGTTAGAAACAAACATTGGGAGCTGAGTGACTGATCAATTTAATAATTATTAAATGTGTTAACTTTAAAATTGCAACAATATTTATAATAAATTTATATTCATTTTAAATGATTTATATTAAATTGTCCTGTTATTACTATTATTAAATACTTTCCAGGAAGATTGGCAGATTGAGGAAATTAAAGTGCTTAAAATGTATTTATGCCTTCTTAATGCAGATCATTTGGCTTGATTTTGAAAATACCTGAGATAATGAGTAAAGGGAGAATCATTCAAATATGCCCATAGAATTCATTAGCTGGAAACAATAATTCTGTCCCTCATTATCACTTGACTTTTGACACCTATGTATATTCTTTTGGATATTACTTTTTAAAGTGATACACAGTCAAATCACTACCCAGATATAAATTATATTGTTTTCCAGCCTCAAGCAATAGCCTTGTTCCCTATTTCCCCAGTTAATCTGACAAACTGTGTCATTTCCACAGGCTGATGATAGTTTCCAGACTTTTCTTATCCCATCCTAAAGATGTTGAAGTCTTTTATTTAATAGAACTACCATGGCTCAACATTGGCTCTCCCGTTGCCAAATCTAGCATAGAAAATATTTGCTACTCTTGGAACTTTAATTGAAAGGATTCCATAATTAGGTCAATGAGAACCTTTCTACAGTTTTCATTCACTGACAAGACAATCAGACATGTCTTATTCTTTGTCATTGAATATATTATTTCCATCTTTTATTGTAGCTAGGAGATTAGTTAATTATGGACAGACAGCTTGCCCATTCAGTAGAGAAGGGGGGAAAACCTACCCTGCATTCTTTCCTGTTATATTACTATGGGAAATGGCTTTTCAAATGCTTTCTGTTAAATAGAAATCTCTATATTAAGAACTTATTTCAGAGGAAGCATCATAGAGGCTAAACTGGGCCTTTTTTCCTCTGATGTTCAATTTTTACCATTGGGAATTTTTAATGTGGAGAAATAACCGTGGAGATCCTTAGCAACATGTCGAAGTATAATAAGTGGGATTTACACTTTGTGCTAAACCATATCTGCTTAGTTTTAGTTTAGCATGTTGTGTGAACTCACAAGGTAGATGGTTTAGTGTGGGGTGTATATAATACTTATCTATGTCTCCTTGTTTTTCTGCTTTCTTCCCATGATGGGATCCAGATTCCAAATAAGCAATTCTGCAATTGTTGGTTTATTTTCCCCCAATAAGGACAAGGTATGAGAAAGTAAAAGAAAATTGCATCTTACCTCAATTTGTAATAAAAGTTGGAGCTGCCGGTTATTGTCTGTAACTGCGTGGTGAAACAAAACATAATTAACGTTAACAGTTTTGTTCCAAGCTTAAATTAATTTTTACCAAAGAAAGAACATGCTATAAATCCATGTGGTCACTCAGCCAGCACAATCCAGACATTTACCATCTGATACTAACCCAATGTAATAGGGCAATATCTAAGACAATTTAAACAAATAATGCTATTTTTCATGATATTCTAGAATTAAGCTTAGCCATTCCCATTTTATATTTTTGCACTTAGCAAAATATTCTTGAATGCATCTAAAAATTAGATTTAGGAAGTAAATGTAGGCTTCCACTGGTAGAACAATTGTTACTGGTATAACAAATTTTGAAGAATTCTTCTTTGAAATAGTTTATTATTATTTTCTATTTTATCTCACCTGTAATGTTAGGCTGTGTATATAGAAGCATGATCCTCGAAAGATTTCACTCTTGTTTACAGGTTTTAAGTGAGATATAT
>JAEANM010009766.1:1380-16176 GCA_017656035.1 Myanophis thanlyinensis
AGACAGACAGACAGACAGACAGACACACACACACTTTGAAACTGATTCAAGCTGTCTCCATATGGGTACATTTTGCCCAGTAAAATGACATGGCTGTGCATGGCTGTACATCATATAGAGATAGACAGGAACAGCTTGGAAAAGAAAGTATAAACTTATAAAAAGACATAGTTGTGTGGTAAGCACTTTTTATGAAAAATTTGCAGAACTCTAATATATCGGCTAGAAATTCCAACAAACTGCATGGATAGTATTTACGTGTGAGTAAATACAAGAAAGAGGGAGAGAGAGAGAGAGAGAGAGGCAAAGAAACACAAATAGTATTAAACATCTATAAAATAAGATAGACATTGGTTCTCTGAACTGCAGAGAGCAGCTGACATTTTCACATTCACAATTGTCACATACAGGCTCACATCCTTTCATCTCCCTGCCTCCAGAAACCAGAAAAGGAAAAATAAAGTATGGAAATGAGGAAAGTGGAAAGTAACTATTCAGGCAACGCAAGGCAAGGCAATACAAAAATGGGAAGAAAGAAGAGAGATTAAGAAAACTTTTTTTGAATTCATAGAAAGAACTAAATTCACCAACAGAAAAGTAATTTATTTACTGATCATTTGGAGGAAGAACAATAGCTCATCTGTAACAAGAATGTCAAACACTTCACCTAAACTGAAAACCAACTAAATATTTGCAAATGTATTATATAAAGCAACAGCAGTTATTTAAATATTTTGGGGATGAGAGTAGACAATGTCATAGGAAGCTGAACTCTTTTGAATTAAGTTACTAACCTGACTTGCTGATATTACTACACAAAACTTTCTAACCCTGCCCAGCAGTGATAGAGACTGAACCCAAACCTTCCTATGTGCAAAGCAGGATTCTCCCACTGATTCAAGTCTCGCCCAGGGACTAGCCAATGCACAACCCCGACTAACCAATGCATAACCTATTTAATCTTATTCAGTTTGGGCAATGGATAATCCAAAAGATTCTGTTCTGTGGACCAAAGAATCTAAGAGCTCCAGATAAGTAAAGAACAACTCATGTAATTCAAAATTAAATTAAACTTTTAATTAAAAAATTACCTTCTTCAGCATTTTGCAGCCATTCCACAAACTTCTTCATTTGATCAAGAAACACACTTTTGCCTTTAGCAAGATGTGCCTCTTTGAACCATTTCAAAATGGCTTCTTCACTTAGGACATCAGCTGAAATTCAAATTCAGAAAAATAATCATTAGTAAATGTTTCTGGGATCTCAATAAACAGAACATAAAGGAACACAAAACACAAAAGTAAAACATGCCACCTAGTGGAATTCAAAGGAAAATTGATTTATTGTTTTATTTGAAGAAGTCTGATTGTAATTTTTATATGCTTTCCACATATACCTTTTTGAAAGATATAGATTTTGTCTCAATTAAACAATCATGTTTGAATATCTCTCAAGCTTACATTTTGGAATAGTAATTTAAAGATGATTACACAGGTATTTTAAATGCTGCTATTTTCAATAAACTTTTATGGAACATAAATTCCAGAGATAATTCTAGAGAATCATCACTTGGAACAAAGCACACAAACTGATATACTGAGAGAAATTTTAGAGATTGCCAGCTACTACATTTCCATAGAAGAACAATAGACATGTAAGAAAAGACATATAGCCAAATAAACTGTGAAAAATTGGCATGCTTTCTGATTGCAAAATTAAAGTGCAAGTCAATACAAATATGTTTGCTTCCATATGGCTGGATGACAAGAGCCAGGAATACCAAATTAGTTAGCAGGATTTATCCTTTAAAATTGAATATGCAATAGTTGTGAATGAAGGGCAGCACAGAATATATTCTGACCAAACTATATTTTTACAGAAATGAGAAATTTGATGAAATTATTGAAGTCAGACTTTCAGTTAACAAAGGAGCAAGGATTTGATTTATGAAGAATGGGAATCAATAAAAATTATGTTTAATGTAATAATTAAAAACTAATATATTCCACAAATTTTTCAAATTAAGCTAATTGGAAAGAGATTTAGAAATCACATCTTCATATAGCACCATAATTTATCTGTAGAATTCATTAGTGCAAGACATGTTAAGAGCGTTAACTTAATGGGTTTGAAAAAACACTGAATCTATTTTATAAAGGTCTGTGAAAGCCCACCAGTTTTTCAATCATTTCAGATTTAAATTAGAGAAAACAGGGAAAGAATACATTTCTCCATTTCCTGCTAATAAGCACCTCACAGGTATCCAGTTGGCCACTATGAACACAAAATGGCAGAATAAGATGGATCTTCACCTGGCCCATAAGAGCTATTCTTATAATCTGAACTTCTTTCATACTGAGATTCAGGTGAAAATGGGGAAAGGAACATATATTACAAGAGGTTGATTTTATGTTGAATTAAAAAATAAGATAGTGGCTTAATAAAAAATATTTTTCCAGTAAAGAAAGAATTGGTTTATTGACAGCAAATAAAAAAAATCATTTTTTTCAAAATCCATTTAAAGTGGTCATTATTCAAAACAATACAAATAAAACTATTATGAAATTGTTCTGCTGAAGCTGTTTTCCCCTTCAAGTATTTATAGCAGCAATCCCAGTAAGATCCAGCCAAAGAATTTTGGTTTCCATGACAACTAATCTAAGCTTGATGTGAACACAATCCTTAAATAAAACTGAAAATGGGGAAAGGAAGAAACCCAATAATTTAGCTAAAGAATTGACTGCTTTCATGTAAGCTTTTCAAACAAAAAATAAACAGCTTGTTCCTTTTAGAAACCTCTTCCACTGAATTATAAAATGATTAATATTTCTAACACTCATGTTCAACTTTCAAATCTTTGTAGCTGTGCCTCAATGCTAGTTCAGTTCAGCCAGCAGAGAAGCAACCCCCCAAAATCTGTCCTGATTTCAGTTCTGCATCTTTTATTGCCAGAAACAAGTGATAGAAAGCATGCCTTGATATCTAGCATACAGCTACTTTTAATCAAATTAGTAGGGAGACGATCTCATAGAAGATGATCACGTTCTGGGTAGTTCAGTTCATTATATTTTATTATACTACTCGAGGCCCAAAAAGATGTCAACTGCAGTCCCTTTTATTTTTTAATTTGATGAATGACCCACAACCATTTAAAAGCCTGGTATGATCTCTGATCAAGAAAATTGCAGACACCAGCATGATATTCCCAAGAATCCCAACCTGTCAAAAAGAGCAATATGAAGATAAAGCGTATCCCACTGCTGTTTCCTCACCCTGAACAGATACATTGGTGGAAGAAGGTATAGTCATATTTAAAAAATGGAAAGAAAACAAAAATATAAAAGCCAATAGGCTTTTATAGACTTGTATTATAACCATGATTCTTTGTTAGCTTCATCTGGGCAACGCTAACCTCCTTAAAGAGGTCTTGTCAGCCACTGACCATATCTACAGAGCAATCAGAATCAATAGAATGAGGATTATAACATAGGAATAGGAATATTCTTTATTGGCCAAGTATCATTGAACACACAAGGAATTTGTCTCTGGAGCATAATACTCAGTGTACATACAAGTGCAAGAGTCTACGATAGTAGCTATAATTCTACCCCATATCCTTCTGGAGAGTGTAGCAGGACACTAACATTGCAGTGATATCACAAGAAGAGTAGCAGTTATGACTTTCACCTGAGAAGTTTCTTGGAAGTCACCTTCCCCACTCTCAAATTACCCAAAATTGCACTATGTCTTTTTGCTGCAAAAATTCAGCAATGCAATCTTGAAGTATTAATGGTTTGTGCAGTACCCAAAGGACTCCATTCCTTGCTTATCAGATTAGTGTATGTGACATAAATTACCAGATAAAATTTGTTTACTGCTATATGGCAAATAAAATAGGAACTATTTGATATCCTCTCATGATGAACATATTGGCCTACCTCGGCAAATCTTTTTAATGAACAAGCTAGAAAAGAAGTCTGTCAACTTTTAGCAGATTCTTAGATTCATTGTCGAAGCCAGACAATGAACTATTTTCAAATTCATCTTTTCATTTTTCTTACTTCATTTATCACTCTTTTTGTCATTCAGTTTTATGCTAGAATACACTGTATTGTCCCCCACATTATATTAATAGACCATAAAAATGTAAGACTTTATATCTAATATATCTGTCTCTCTATTGGTATATCTTCCCTCTGACCTTAAAAATCTTTTTTATATCAAGAATTACTTGAATTAACTGACACATAATTCAATTGATTAGTCTGATAAAGTCACTAGTCAATTGTAATGAAATCAAAATAGAAAAATCTGGTAAATTTTGAGTTTTGATGTGAAACTTAATTTTTCTGTAATGCATTTAGACCCAGAGGAGAAATAACAGCCTTGCAAGTGATTACAGGAAGTGGGAGAACTTTAGTCTCTTGGATGTTAATGTGTGATGCATATGTACCAACAAGTAGAATTGATAGGGAATTCAGACACCTTTTGCTAAACAAAGTCTGCAGCTGAAAGTAAAGTTCCATTTCAGCTTAGAAAAAAACCCTTTCTGTATTGATATTCTGGCAAGACATGTCCTGAGCAACATGATGGACTTTTGGAAGCTCCTCTGATAAATGCTTAAAGCTTGTACTCTTTCATTAACACTGGTAAAACTGCAAACATTATATAATATCTAAATCCATAGAAATAGTCACCAAGGAGAATGAATATGAATTTTCTATGGAAAATATTAATACTCCCAGTCCAGGTGTGGCAGGCCATCTCTTCTGAAAAAGGAATTAAAACATAGCTCTCTCACATAGGGAGCCCAGAGGTCACGTAGCAGTGGGTCTGGTTGGGGCCCCGAGAGCCCACCCTTTACCTTTTAAGCTAATTTTTAACTGTAGTCTCTTCCTTGTCTCTTTTTAAATTCATTTTTCAAATTTTTAATTCTTAAATGCTGTTTTTATATTTTTACACTTTATTGTACACTGTCCTTGCTGAAGGAGGTATTTTTAAAAAATGTGAAAACTAAATAAATATGATTGGCATGTAAAAATATACACACAGCTGTCATTTTTATTACTTTTTGTACACTGAAATAAAAAACAGATTATATTGAGACCTACTCATCCATAGTTGATCACACAAGGAAACACAATTTTATCAAACCTGATTGCATTTATGATTTACTTTAATAGCATGGATCATAATTTGATATATTCCTTATATAGGATAAGTCTTCATGATAGCTAATTTCTTATTTACATTTTTTAAAAGATCTACTTTTTTTGGTATATATCTGGATATTTGTATGTGTCTTGGAATTTGAGAGTCAGTTTGTTGCAATGTTTAAGGCACCAGACTAGAAACCAGGAAAATTAAAAGTTCTAATCCCTTTTAGGCATGAAACTGGCTGACTTTGGCATAGTCTCGCTCAGTCCAGCCCACCTCACAGGTTTGTTGTTGTGGGGAAAATAGGAGAAGAAATGAATATTAAACATGCTGGCTGCTTTGATTTATTTATAAAAATAATAAAGATGCCATAAAAAAATCTAAGCAATGAAAAATAACTTTGAAATAAAAAAGATAGATAAAAGCAAGTACCTTTATAAAAGAGCACCACAATCTTCTGAAAGGCTTTCATGAAGTGGATGTTATCATAACAATATTCCTGAACTTTCTGAAGAAGAATCAGCTCCGACTGGCCTTGGGTGCTGAATACCGCCAATAAAGGTGCATATTGCTAAAACAATCAAAGAAGATATTGGGTTAGTTATTTATAGACGAATACCAAGGAGAATATTGTCTAAATGTTTCAAAGGCTACAGAAATTGATTTTGCAAGATTTTCAATACAAGTAGTCCTTGACTTGCAGCTTGATTATTAAAAATTACAATGGCACTGAAAAAAAGTGACTCATGACCATTTTCCACATTTACGACCTTTGCCCCATGATCATGTGATCAAAATTCAGTTGCCTGGCAAGTGGCTCATACTTATGACCGTTAATGTGTCCCAAGGTCATGTGATCACCTTTTGCGATCTTCTGACAAGCAAAATCAATAGGGAAGTCAGATTCACTTAACAACTGTGTTATTAACTTATCAACTCCAGTGATTCATTTAACAACTATGGCAAGAGAGTTCCTAAAAGAGGGAAAACTCACTTAACAAATGTCTCATTTAACAACAGATATGCTGGACTCAATTGTGATCATAAGTTGAGGAATAACTATATTGCAGGGCTTTAAAAGAACAGTTTAAGTGGTTATTAGATACTCTTGCAATATATAAACCCAGCAAGCAGATGATAAGTGGCTGTTTGCACACATGCATGTGAACACATTCATTTTGTTTATTCTCAGTCTCTTGCACAGCATAAGAATCCGACTGAAATTGAAATAGTATAGTATAGTAAAATTAAGCTACAATCCACTATTTAGCTTGAATGGTATACAAATCATCCCCAAAGCCTCCAGGCAAAAGAACTGCAAAATTATTATACTTCTCATAATTAGCAATCATAAATAAAAAGGCAAAGATTTCCTTTGTCCAGTCATGCCTGACATTAGGAGCAGTGCAATCTCTGTTTTCCAGCTGAAGGAGCCAGTGTTGTCCAACAATGCTTCCGTGATCATGTGATTGGCATGACTATACAGCAAAGGCACCCAGAATACTGTTATTTTCCCAAAGAAGTAGTACCTAGTTATCTACTTGCATTTGCATGCTTTCAAACTGCTAGGTGGACAGAAGATGGGGCAAGAACAGGAGCTCACCCCACCACATAGTACTTGGATCTCAAACTGCTAATCTTCTGGTTGACAAGCCCAAAATCTTAACTGCTAGGCCACTGTGCTTCTTTATTAGCAGTCATACTTCTATTCAAACAGCTGCTTACACAGCTAGCTTTAGGATTCAAACCTGTGTTCTCAATATACTAACATTTCCCACATGCACACCTTCAGATGCTTAAGTGCTTGTTCTGCAACCAGTTCTTCCTTTTTGTTCCATTCAACAGCATTCATTACACAAGTCCACAGGAGTCCAATCACTGCTGGTTCCTGCAGATCATTTCTTTTCATTTCTTCTTTTACATAAAGCACCATCTGGAATGGGAAGTTTAAAATAAAAAAGCACATCATTTTTCAAGCCATTACCTTAAATTATACTGCCTTATCTGCCACCAATGTCTTTCAATAAGACTATTTTTGCATTTTTCTTTTATCCAATTGTCAGTGGTGTGTGGAGAAAATAGAGAAACCAAGAAACAAAATGTAAAAAAGAAGGAAGCATGTCATATTCCTGTAAGATTTTGATTTGATTTTGTAGCATTGTGTTCATATACCAGACTCACTCTGCAGGAAATATTCAACTGCCTAAATTAAAAGAAAATTCCCTTTTATCAACACATAGTGAATGATAAATGTTTTGTCCTAAGCCTCTCAAGACAAGACAGCAGACTCGGCTGTCCACTAAAAACTATTTTATAAACCAAAACCTGGCTGATAGCCCAAGGCCAAAGAATGACTCACAATTCCACTCTGAAGCAATGTGAACAAATTGTTCTCTACAAAAGTGCCTGTCCCCTTCCTTCCTCTTTTAATCCCTCTGGGAGAGGCCAATCACTGGCCACCTGTGCCATGCCTTCCTAAACAGCCCTGATTCCTGAACTGCTCTCTTCTCCTAGCAGCTCTGTGGATGCGCACATCAAAGACAGTTTCCACCTGTTCCTCTTCACTGTGATTCGGGAGGCAGCTGATGACTAAGAGGCATCCCTGGCCCCAGCTCTGTCTCTGAACACTCATCAGAGCCTTGCCTAGAATCCCTGACAGATTCGTGTTGTTCCTCACTGTCAGAGTCTGCCAACAGTTTCGCTGGCTGCTGGTGGCCCACAACAGAGAATTCCTACAGTTGTAAAACCCTATATGAGGAGGCAGCTTTGTTTCCTTGATAATCACTAAAGGGATTTTGACCATATGATATGCTAAGCTATTCCATCTCTTTGATAAAGTTTATCCCTGGATTGCAGTCAATTCGTGAGCAGAAACGTCACTTTTTCACTCATTCTCATTCGACAACTATTACATCTGCTCTCTTGCACTGTAAGCAGTGACTCAGTCTTGTTAATGTCACAAATCAACAATTGCAGCAATAGATAGCATTAGCAATATCTTGCAGGAGCTCTACTCCAGGTCTAAAACTGAGAGGGACAGCTAAGTAAGAAAGCAACATAGAGTATTCTGAGATCTGTCCGGCTGTCTCCCCACAAACATGCACATGAGGATTTTTTTTCCTGGATTATTTTTCACAGTTTTTTTTTAAATTGGCTATAGCAAAAATATGTTAAAATTTATCTAAAATTGAGCCTACAAATACTCATGCCCAGGTTTACATGATTAACTTTTATGCATACAAACCCTTATGAAAATCAGAGTAGTAACATCAACTGTCCATGGAACAAGGATTACATGGAGCTATTCTGTTCTTCTGTAGCTTAAATAAGAAAAAAACTATTTTTACCACCTCTTTAATTGGATATTCTTGAGAAAGACGTTCCTGGAGTTCTCTTTGTAGTTCTTTTCGGGTCCCCAGTGACTGCTGGACTCTAAGGAAGTCTGAAAGCTCTTTTAGGCCAGCATCTGTGAAATATTTGGCAAAATGGTCTACATTCTGCCGGTTAGCTGGAAACAGTTCCTAGAACAGAGTAATAAAAAGAATATTATTTATTTTTGTAAAGTCATTTTAAATCCTGTTCAAAATCATAAATAATCTGAGAGAGGGAGGGAGACTGTACGCTGTATATACCCTTGCATATAAAATTGTTCATTAAGTTGCAGAAAGAGGCAAGAGTATATATTAATCATGAAGAATCTAGTTGGCTTACACAAGTTGCACAGTTCAAAAACTACACATGGAGAATCACTGAATCTAGAGCAGACATGGGCAAACTATGGCCCATTGGGCCACATCCGGCTCGTTGGGCTTTTTAATCCAGTCCGCCGAACTAGTTACTAGCAGGAACCAGCCCAACGAAAAACTAAGCTCTGAAATAAATTATTAACTCAGATGGTAAAATATTTGTTGATCGCATTAGCAGTAGATTACTGAACACAGTCCACAAAGCAGATTTATCCAGAATATTCCACTGGTTGGAACCGTCCCATCTTCCTCAACCACCTTATTCCATTTACGCGGCAGTGCTTATCGTGCCCGCCCTTCCCAGATGCAAAGGCCTTTTATTCTAGCCGGGAGATTGACGGATCTCATTCTTACTTTGGGTTCATAAAATGGCGCCATTGCATCGCATCCTATTCTGGCCCGGCCCCTCTGTCAAATTTTAGAAACCATTGTGGCCCACGAGTCAAAAAGTTTGCCCACCCCGATCTAGAGAGTTAAATGGCACAGCATAATTGCTAGCTATTTAGATAACTTTCAACAGTTTATAAAGAGAATTAAACTACTTTAAACAGCAGAAGGGATTAAAGAAAGAAAACTGACATATGGTCTAGTACCCAGTTTTGGCCAGAAAGCATTTGAATAATCCAAACTGTTTTCCAGATTACAACAATGGAATGTAGTAAACTGGATTCTTATGAGGTAGTGTATTCCAGTAACAGCTCAGTCCAGAGTGAGAGAAAGAGGTAAAAACAGCCTTCCCTAATGGTTCTCAAAGTATATGATTATTACTTAGTCATATAATGGGTTACCATGTAGCCAATCTTTTGTGGTGGTCAATAAGCAAATGGCGTAGTTGTAAAGCAACCACCATGGCCATTAAGTGAATGCCTCAGTCATTAAGCCAACCAATGGTTCGCTATGGGTTGGTTTTTCCAAAATTTGGAACTAAATGCCAGTTTTCTGCAAAAAAACAAAACGTAGTCATATGACTGAGGAATGATGCAAATGGCCCTAAATATAGTCCTGTTGGTTGACCAACCATCATGTGGTCACATGACTGTGGGGAAAGCATGAGAAACTTTAGAATGGGACTGTAAGTATACTTGGGGGGGGGGTCTATTGTAACTTTGAATTGTCACTAAATAACTAGTCATAAGCCAAGGACTACCTGCATGCTTATTTTAAAATAAATCCAAGAGACTATTATTTTGAAGTAAGTATTAATCAGATCAGTTTGCATTACTATCTATGTAAACCGATTATTATATTTCAGATTTTGAATAACTGGAATGAACTATTTGAATTTTAAGTTATCATTCTTCTTCTGAAAGCTGAAAATTCCCTGACTAGAGCCCAATCTGCAATTTTTTCATAAGAGATTCTTGTATTTCTTTGTACAATTAATCTTAAATGGACAATGAAGTAATTAACTCCTTAAATAGGAAATATAGTGATTGATTAACAGAGGAAATATTTTTTTTCATACTAGTCACATTAGATGGGATTAAAGATTTAAATGCCCTATTTTCTATTCTTCCCTTCTGGTACTTTTTAATTATTTTACAGTATTGATGTTAGTTCTTCATTGATGATTTTTTTCAGATTTTCTTCATTTTTATATTTTATTTATCTACCATTTTAAATTTTTACTTCAGGATTCCTAGAGAAATTTGTTTATTGGTAACATCAATTATAAGAATAGGAATACTTACAAGCAGTCTCTTGTCTAAATTAGCCTTTCTTAAAGAAGAGGTAACAGAGTTGGCATCTTTCTCAAACATCCATGCTTTAAAAAGCTTGACAGCAAAAGAGGCTGCTATACCTACAGAAAATAAAAACATCATAAGGAAAGAGGCTGTGGTGTTGATTTCATTCAGTCTTTAAAAGCTAATAATCTCTAGATATGTTTAGATTGATGCTTCTTCATCTCACCAATGGCTGGGGAACTTTAGGAGTTGATCCATATATCTTAAAATTGCTGAGGTTAAAAACCTCTGTATTAAACTACTATTCTCATTAGATTTTTCTGGCACAACTATTTCTAGCTCCGAGAGGAATTGCAATCCAAAATCTCTGTAGGGTAACAAATTGGGGAGATCTGATTTGATTTCTAAGATTCAACATTGGTCAGACAGAAAAGAGTGTATGGCTGGCAGTCCCTCACATACTATAATATAATGGCTTTCATTGAAAGCCCATACTGTGGTCTTTCTAAAACTGTAATGCTTAAATTATCTGCAATAATATAAAATATAATTAGAGTGTACTTTTATACATATTCAGAATATACATACGCAAAACAAAGTTAGTAAGCCAGAAAAGGATAAGTTTTCAGAAGGGACTGAATATTTGGATAACTCCTTATTTTACAAGAAAGTAAGAGAAAGAAAATAGGAGGAAACACAAATGAACAGCATATGTTATTTGAACAAACACAGAATCTAAGAAGCCTAAGTTTGTAGTTATCATCTGTTGAGAACAACTAGAAATATACCTAGCCATACCATGTTACTAACATTTCTTGAACAGAAGCAAAAGTCATCTGAATTCAAATATGTTATTCAACTATGCCTGTCCATGGAGCAATATTTCTGACATTTAGCAGCTTTAAGATATGTGAACTTCCAGTATTGCCCCAACTAGCATGATGACTGAGAGAATTCTGGGAGTTAAATTCCATACATCCTGATGTTGCTGAGATTGCAAAACACTGCCATAAGGGGAATTTCATCAATGGACAGGCATAGTAAATTCCTCTGTTTTGTCCCTGATACAAGTTGTCGCATCCTGAAATACTTAGATGAAAGTACTGCAGACATTCCAAAAATGTAACAAGCTTACCTCTCGAAGGTAAATTATACTTAAAAGTTGGAGTACATATAAAGAACACCATTAATAAAAAGAAGCCTCAAAATCTTTACTCAACGCAGAAGATAATGGATTTTAATATCACAATTTATATCCCTACCCTAAACATATTTCAAAAAAAGAGCAATCTTTAAAGGAAAACAGCAGGAGAGAACACACTTATCTCTTTTCTTTCTAATAAGTTCCGGTTGCTGGTTTGTTTGTTTTTGATAAGAGAGAAGTACTAGCTGCTTTTAAGCACACTCAGTTTTGTAATATAATTGCTCTAATATGCTACTTGCCCATTACATTCAAGGTTACTTCTTGGAAATATTGATTTCCTGATTTCCTCTAATCTTCTCATCCCTTTTCTGAGAAGGTAATTATTTCCTTTTAACATACTAAGCCCTGCAAAGATATTGCCCATTAAACAAAATAAAACTCATTAAATTCACAAGATGACATTCAGGATTCTCAAATTAAATCCTAATCACTCAATATTAAAATAGGAAAATTATCAATAAAAATTTATACATGCACAGCATGTAAGGTTTCCAATTTATTAATGTCTAAGAGGAGGGAATGGAAAATACAAACTATCTCATCTCTGATTCTAAAGCCACAACGTCAAAATCCTGCCTTTTCAAAATAAAGATAACAAAGCTACACTGTGGGAGAAAATAATGTAAATCCTTTGGGCAAGGGAAAATCTCTAATTACCTTCTTTGACAATGTTCTCAGTGAAAAGGCTTGTTAAAATGGTAGCAGGTAATGTTCCATTAGCTAGTAAGATTCCAGTGAGGATTGCCAATTTTGCTTGCTCAGTTTCAGAAAAGGCTTTAAGAAATAACAGGAGCTATGAAGCAAAAAAAAGGCACATGTTTTTGGAAGCATATAAACACAGAAAACAACATGTGTCCAGGGCTGTCTAAAATAGTTAATGCAATAAATCCAACTTTACAATTACCAAAAATTATCCTGAAAGTTAAAGTGTTCATCAGCTTATGAGAAAGAACAGAATTTATAATCTAAATATAATTTGTAATTTAAAGTTAATTAAATTAATCTCTGCTGTGAAAGTAATTCAACATATAGTAATGAAGAATAAGTAGAGTAGATATATTTATTTTGTTTCACAACAGAGAGAACACAGGGTACAAAATAAGAGTATTGGTTACAGTTTGATCGTAGCTTTGAATCAAAAGTTCAAAATTGCATAATCATACATTGCTGACAACAAAATGCAATACATAGACATAATGAGACTAGAGAAAATGAATTATAATTTGTCTTAATTCCTGGAAAACTTTTTTAACTGTCTTCTAATTTCAATATGCATTCCTGACCTTTTGACAAATCAATATGTACTCTATGCTTTTTATAACAGAGCTATGGTATATATAATTTTAAATAATCATTGGCTGTGTTTGTAAAATAGCAAAGGTAAAGTTGCATAAGCTTTTTGCACATATCAAAAAAGGATCTAGATGTTTTCCTTTAAATATAAAGCTTATATTTAAATTTAAAAAAAATGCTTTATCTATTGTGACTTTATTAAATATAAATTTAAAATGTAACTATATTCTTTTTATCCTTTACTATAATATTTCATAAATATACATATATTGTTTTATTAACCATATTTATTGTATTTATTACTTATTGGTTACCTATTTTCATTGAGTTGAAACCAATCTATTTTCCATAGCAACATCACTTCAAATAGTGCAAATGAGAACTAATTTGTTCTAGTGGTTAAGACCCCAAGATGGAATCTAGGAGACTGAATTCTAGTTCTGCCTTAGGCATTAAAGATGGCCGAGTGACTGGGATAGTCACTCTCTCTTAGCCCAGTTCACCCTCACAGGGTTATTGTTGTGGGGAAATAGGAAGAGGAAAAAATATTATGTTTGTAAGTAAGTATATATTAAGTTTATTTATAAAAATAATAAACATAGCTATAGATAAATTTGAATAATGAGATTATTTTGTGGGATTTATTAAACGAACTAGTCAAGACTTATCTGTATTATTGCCTAATATAAGCTAAAATGAATCCTCAAATCCTAGTACTTGCCAGCTATGTTTCTTAGCATAATTTCTGAATAGAAATTACTGGATTTGATGCCCAGCTCACTAAAAGGGAATAAATTTAAGGAAGCTCAGTTTAAAGATATAAGCAAAAGATCTTTTAGTCACCTTTACTATGAAACCCTGAAAAATCTATGCAAATATGAAACTATTGTAAAAACTGGTATTTCAGCAGCCAAAAGTTTTTTTATTCTATTTGAAGCACATTAAAGTCCCTGCACATTAGAGTAAAGCTACCTTTTTTATTTCATCTTCAAATGCCTTTTCCAAATATTTATATCTTCTAATCAGCTTATTGAATACCTAAATATAAAAAATAAACATTTAACACAAATACAAACCAATTATACAGCTGTCATCTGTAAAAATGTTAGAAATAATAAATGATAAAACTGAAATGTAGATTAAATATAATTCATTAATATTTATTAAATCATCTAAACACACAGGCGAATATATAATGCAGATCTATTACTGTTTCCAGTTTATTTATTTGTTTTATAGTACATTCATTCTTGTGATAGCAAACCAACACAATGCTAGATATACTATTTAATGCAGTGGTTAAATCAGAAAGCAGGAACATAAATCAATATTTACCATTGTTAAATATTAAGCAATTTATTTCTCTACTGATTATGATTTATCCTAATAAAATATACTCTATCAGATATTATAAAAAATAAACCACTAACTTAGTAGTTCATTTACAGTCATTTATTAACTCAAACTGAATCTTGAGGGAGGATTCAAATAAGAATCCTGTCAGTCAATTTACTTTTAAAACAAGGTTGGAGTTCCTTTCACAGGAAGGATAACTCATATTACCAGCATTAGCTGGATAATCAGATAACATAATCTACCATATAGAATAAGCTACATTTTTTTTCAAAAAACACAAATGGTAATGAAGATGAATTGAGAAAAAGAACTTAATATTAAAAGATCAGATTCAGATTCAGATTGGAATGTGAAT
>JAEANM010009767.1:0-16175 GCA_017656035.1 Myanophis thanlyinensis
TAAGGCAGTTGTTTCTAGCCTAATCTTTATTGCCTTGCTCACAGAAACTGCCTCTCCCCATATTACATTGTAACTTTAGTGAAGTTTAATTCTGTACTTGGTGATGTTTAATCCTGTGGCCACACCCATAGAACCAGTAGTAAAAAAAATTGAATTTGACCACTAATCTTTGGTAATTTTGGTTTGATCCTGGATAAGTTTATATATTTGCTGACTATTTCAATGTGAATGAAAAGTGCTATTGTCATATGCTGAATATCCTAGATTATCCCATCTTTCCTTCCTGGTACTTTATTTCTAAAAATAATTTATTAATTTAGATATCACCATAGTTATTTTTATAAATAACTCAAGGTAGCAAACATACCTAATATTCCTTCCTCCTTCTGTTTTTCCCACAACAACTCGGTGAGTTGGGCTGGGATGGGATACAATGACAGATAAAGTTACCACACTGGCTTTCATGCCTAAAAAAAGACTAGAACTCACTGTCTTCTGGTTTTTAGCTGATGCCTTAATTATTATTAGGCCAACTTGGCTCTCTTTAACTACTTTATCAATCTTTGTACTTTATCAATCTTTAGTTTACCCTGATAAAGTTAACTGGCTCAATGTAGATTTTGGATTCTTTTTTTTATGGTTCATTTAGAAATCATTATCTGTTAAAGCTGTTAGACTAAAACAAAATCGAAGTAGATACTACATCTTGATTGGGACACAAAATTATTAACAAAAGAAAGTTGCAATATAACCAATATGCGGAGGTATTTTGATGGTAAGTGTTGAAAATACATGTCCGGTATTATTTCAGTACCATGCAGATTCAGTTTTATTCCACTAGATGGAAGCATTTCATAATATACTGCTGCAATTTCTGCCCCTCTTTTAAGGAGCGCTAAGGATTTCTCTCCTAGAAGTAAGCAACACTATGAAAAAATCACCTTTTCCTGCCTTCACCTCTTTCCCAAACTGAAAAAGTCTATTTTTAAAACACCCACATCCTAACCTATTTCATAAGAAAGTAAGTAAAAACCTGACAAATTCTATAGTTAGAGAATAGCTATTTTTGTTGTTCTGTTATTAATATCTGTATGCATACTGACAATATATTTTTAGCAGCCAGATCAAGTTGTTTGTTCATATAGCTTAGTGTTGCTTATTTTGACTGGCAGTCACTTTGTAGGGTTCCAGCAGACCTTTTCAATTCATCTACTCCTTAAATTTAAAACAAAACAAAACAAAATTAGATATGCTAGAAAATATGTAACAAAAATAGGTGATCTATCATTGAAGTGTGATTATTTAATCTCCTTAATGGAACTGAGATCCCATAGTAAGCTATGATTAGTTCTGGTGAATGTAATTTCAACATGTATGTGAGGTTGGAGTATAGGAAGTACAATCTCTCTCTGTCTCTGTCTCTGTCCCTGTGTCTCTCTCTCTCATTTATCTCATCAGCTGTGTAATATATTCAGTAGATAACTCAGAGATAAAATGGTTTCTACTGAAGGGTCCTGTGATTTATGTAGAATAAAAACTTACACTATACAGAGACACTTTAAACAGTACCTTTTAACCTGAAGTATATATCATCCAGTGGATCAAAAGCGGCTACCTCCCTAACAAACATTGAATACAATCTTACAAATATTTACATGACAATGTACTACTATTGTATCAAACTGTTTTTATAATATATCCTAGGATTCTACTTTTATTTATTTGTTTATTATTTTTTGCAAAAATCTATGTGGTCACTAGGTGTCAAAAATTACTTGATGGCATATAATCAGTCAGTCAGTCAGTCAGTCAGTCAACATCTACTTTTATTAAGATAAACTGAAATGACACAAACTACAGGCCCCCAAACAGCAGACAAACTCTTTTAGAATTGAACACTTCCACCAATAATGTCATTTCTTTAATTAAAGCAATTTCATCTGTCATTATTACCTAACCAAGTACATCAAAATCCTAAAATTATTAATGGGAATTACATGATTAACCATGTTTTCAAATGATTAAGGAGGAAGGGAATATTTGACTTGTCTGAGATAACACCAGTCTCAAATGCAAAAATAATTTTAATTTTAATAATAAAATAATGCATTTATTATCACATCATCTGAATATTTAATTGTAAAGAAAAACTAAAAGAAGTGTTATAAAATGGAAGCCACATCAGGAAAGCTAAAGTAAAAATTCTTGAGTGTAAGAAATATCATGTTTGGCCATTTCCCAGGAAAACAGCTTCTGATGAGGAACGATGTGTGGCTAAAAACTCCACAAGGTTCATTTAGTTTGTCAATTTCACTGCACCGTGGTTGGAGATGACAATTTTTTCTCTAGCCAAAGTGAGGATTTGCACATTTATTGTTTGGATACTAGAAATGTTTCCAGCCGTTTTGATTTTCTTTTCCAAACTGCAAACTGACTTAGATCCTACTGAGTGCTTTTCTGGACATTAATTTGACATACAAAAATTGTTGAAGATCTCATATCATTTTGTCAATGGGCAATAAATCTTGGCTGACAACCATTATTGTAAAAGAAACGGCATCTTTTATATTGATACAAATGTTAGCTTATTTTCAGCTGAGCATCACAGCCCACAATCATAAATTTCCCTAATCTGTTGCCCTTCTGATGTGGGTATTGAAATTCCTGGAATTTTCTAGATGAAATTAAGGAGAAAAGGAACATCTGAGTTGTCTCAAGCTGCACTAGTCTTGAATGCAAAAATAATTTTAGTTTTAATAATAACAAAATGTGCATTTATCATCACATCATTTGAATATCTCATTATAAAGAAAAACTAAAGGAAATTGGTTAAAAGAATTCTTGGAGTTGCTATCCTTTGTCCATGTTGGGCTTTAATATTAGTTTGGAGAATGGACTCCAACTCTGTTCTATTTTATCTGAATACACAGCAAGGCTGCTAATTTTCCTTTGCCCCATTCATAAGGAACCTTTGCCTCGCTCTGCCTCCCCGTTCATTATTGTCTCTCTCCTCCTGTTCCTCTTCCAGCATGTTTTCTCACAACTTACCTTCCCAGTGCAAATTATAAAAAGCAACACAGAGCTATGGGCACAGCTATTTTGGAAAAGTGCCCAGTTGCAAATTTGCTGACATGTTATCATTTCATCTTCCTATATCAGGGGAGCATTTAGAATGTAAGAAAGGGGGCTGGAAAAATGTTTGAGGAGTTAAATGATTTCATTACCTTTTAAAAGAAATATAGTTTCCCTTGCATAGCTTTCTGGAAGAGCAACTTCTCTGGGTTTTGTTTTGTTTTTGGAAACCATCAACAAAATGGACACAAATACAGATAGAAAACAAGGTTAGAGACCACTAGAAATGTATTTTATTTTTATTTGGGGCAATGGGGGCAAGGGGCTTTTTGTTATTCTGTGATAGCTCAGAGGGCAGGACCCTGACTGGATTATGTTTTATGGGACTCTGGTGTCCGTAACCTGGAAGGGAAGATGGTGAGAATGGACTCATTTGTGGTGTGCATAAAATCCTTTTTGGAAGGCTTGAGAGAGAAGTGGTCAGATGTAAAATTCAGTTTAAAAAAAATGAAGTGGACAGGATTCAAATGGTGGATGTTAATTCAAATGGAAATTTCTAGTTTTTTGTTCTTGAATGATATGCCTGCTAAAATTACTGCATGTGGGGAATACATTTTGCTAAGATACTATCTTTGAGAATGAATATGATGAAGATTACAAACAGAACATCACATTTTGTTACCGTTTCCTCCATCTTATTGAATAGTTGTTGTTTTTATATCAATCCAGCTCATAGTTTATAAGGGTGAACCATCTCCTAAGGGAAAAAGTTTGATTTTTATTCTTCGAATAATAAGTTCCATGCCAAGGAGAGTTGGATTTCAACAATACCTTAAGGGCCACCAGTTCTCAACTATTTTTTTTTTTTTAAAAATCCCACTCCATTTGCAAGGGCACTTGGGAGAGACACTGTTTTGGACAAATAGTTGTACTAATAGTAGGATCATAACCATGTTGTGTCCTACAGGTCTAATATGTAAGGCTGAAATCTTATATTCTGTTTCATGGATTGAGAACTCAGCTGGGCTTGCATATTCATACCCTTGCATAAACATTCTTGTATGGCATTAAATTGTTGGAGAAAAGTAAAAGTATCCTTTGCGCCACGGAACGGAATTTTCATATTAAATGTGGACTGTCCAATTCATGGTTTGACCTTCTTTGAATGTTTAACTAGATTCTGTGTGTTTCCTTGCATCTTATTTACTTATGGAATGTACTGCTTAGTGTTAGCAATATAAATATTGCCCGTCAATGACAAAGTGTTGTTAGAGCTTTTCTTCATTCCTCAGACTGTCAGCTGAGTTGATGATGTGTAAGCATGAGCCTGGTGTATCAATTACCTAATAAAGCATGTTACATGCTTTAACAAAGCTCTGAAAACAGGATGAATTTACCCTATTATCTTAACAAAGTGCTCAAATTATTCTGAGGAATGAGTAATGCACGAATTGACACTGTACAAATCCACCTTTTGAGAAAATATATTTTGCTTTTCAAACCTGTTTGTTCCTTACCACCTAAAACATGGAGTGATGACTGAATTAAAAAGCAGGCAGTCAACTAGATAATTAGTCAGAAATTATGTTTGAGGTTAGATATTTAATTATGTACTTAAACATAACAACACTGTATGTGGTTCGAGAGCTCACTAGCTTATTTTCTAGCTTGTGATGCTTTTTAAAAAGTAAATATGCAGTATTTGGTTATAAGTATAATATATGGAGTGTCTATTGTTCTAAAGGCTTATTGTGAATTCAGGCTTATGTGAATGACTCAGTACAATTGCGATAGAATTTCATCTCTATTCATATCCACCTCAGCTTTATATAAATTGTTTCCAGAATATAGAAGGTCTACATACTCCTGCAGGTTCCAAGGAAGATACAGTTTAACTTCCAATACAGGAAATGAAGGTTTAATTCCTATTAATCTTGCATAAAGTGTTGCTCACATGGAATGATTAACTGAGCATTGAAGGGTGGGTTAGTGTGTTGGGTGAACTAAAAAAACCTGAATTGATTCAGCCAATTAACACTGAGGGAGTTAGTTAGCCCCCCAAATCAGGTTTGTTTGACACTAATCTAATTTTCTCCAGTCAATAAACTGCCACTCTGTTCTGTGAACTGCTTAACCCAACATAAATAACTTCCAACATCTGCGATTGAGGCAAGTCCTACTATTCCATTTCTGTGGCCATTTTGCCCCTTTGTGACCACATGAGAGGAGAAAATAAAGGGAAGGAAACAGGTGGATATGGGTTCCATGGATGTGGTTTATGACCTAAATTTGAATTACAGCTTTTAAAATGGGGTTTTCTTGTAGCAAAGAAACAAATAAATACCAACAAATGGTTCCTTCTCCTTTGTAATAGGTAAGAGTATTAACAATAAGGTTGTTGAGGTACTGCAAGAGATATTCTAGATCAGTGGTGGCGAACCTAGGGCACCGTGCCAGAGGTGGCATTCAGAGCCCTCTCTGTAGGCATGCATGCTATCGCCCCTGTTCAGCTCCACCACATTTCTCTGTGCATTTCTCACCATTGTTTGTGGGGAAATAGAAGTTTCCCTGCAAATGACGAAACAGGAGCTCACAAAAGAAAAAGATTTTGTCTCTTGCAGAGCTGCCACTGATGTGATGTCACACCTCCTGCTGGCCAGCTGGTCTTTGGGTTTCTGGTGTGCACTGGCCAGCTGATGTTTGGGTTTCCAGCATGCGAGTGCACATCTATCTTGTGGTTTGGACACTCAAAAAGGTTCGCCAGCACTGTTCTAGATCATGTATTGCTTCTGCAGAAAACTTGGCCAGGGGATGACATTAGACAGCTGTGAAAAAAAAAGAATCCAGTGTCTGAATTAAGAAGAGTGAAGCTGACCCATTTGTACCTCATTTAAAATTTAAAACATATTTTTCAGGCTTATGAATTGCAATGTAACAGGCCGTATGCTGAAAAGTTCAGGGGAAAAAAGACAGAGTTCATGAATAACTACATCTAATTTAATGTTAATGATGGTTTAACTTTACTCAAATTTGCATTAGTTAAATAATATCAATTCATTTATTTCCATATGTTTAAAATCTTTATGATATTTCCAAAGTTAGCATTTCTGGACAATTTTTGTAGGGCTTTGGGGTTATATATTACTCTTGAAATTTGAGATTGGGTATTCCAGATATAAAACAGCAGGACTAGACTCTAATTTGGGCCCTGGTACATGAATTTGAAAACTTTAAATTTACTTCCTCAATTTCTACCTCTTAAAGAGTTTTTTAAAAAATCAATTGATGTTGGTGCTAAATTTATGAGATATTCTTAGCTGAAATTATTTTCACTTAGCAGACATAAAACCCAATCCTCTACCTTTAAATTACTTTTAAATCCGGTATCATAAACTGATCCTCTATGTGCTGTTTGCATTTTAATTGTTTCAAGAAAAAAATATTTTTTAATATTATAAAAGGCCAGGGTTGCTCTACAAACTAGGCAGCTGGAAAGAGTGTGTATGCACGTTTTAACTTGGTGTATTCTAAAACAGGAAATCTTTGATTGCACTGTTGGGACCACCATCTTGTCTTTTCTGACTTTACCCTGCAAGAAACCCTACCTCAGAGGTGAAATTCAGCAGGTTCTATCAGGTTTGCTAGAACCTGTCATAAATTTTCTAAGCAGTTTGGAGAAGAAATCTCTTTTTGTTTTTTTCCACTTTACAGAGTTAATCCTGTAAGAAAGGCAGGAAAAAAAACATTCTGGTGTTTTTAGCCTAATCTTTATTGCCCTGCTTACAGAAACTGTCCACCCAATCACATGACCCCCCCGCCAAGCCCACCAAGCCATGCCCACAGAATTTGAATTCTACCACTGCCCTACCTGCCTCCTTTCTTGTAAAAAGTGAACTGGCTACTCAGTGGGGTGAATAATTATAGAATCATTAGCACTGGTTCCAGGAATAGCAAAATATCCATATTTCCAATCCATATTTGGAGTCATTATTTCACTGACTTTAGCCGCTCTTATCTTTACATCAACATCATTAATGTACTAGTAATATTAAACAGATTATGATCCTCAAAACCAAGAATAACTGAAACCAACAGAAAGCCAAAACTGATGAAGTAATTAGCCAAGGAGAGGAGAATAATTTATCCCTTTTTTATTTTGGAATGATCAATTGTCTTTTATGTATTTCTGAGTAAGTTAAAATACATTCCAAATTAGAAATTGCCAGATATTCTATGTTCCCAAGCAATGTGTTATTACTGCTATATTTGTTAGATGTATACCCTAGCTTTCAAACTGGCATGCATACTGTATTTTCACTTGTTCGGTAGGAAGATGGAAGACGTTATGCTGAGAGATAATGTTTGTTCCAAAGTCACTCAGGGAATATGCATATCTGACGGTAGACTAGAAACTGTGTCTCCCAGTTCTGTTCTAGTACAGGTAGTTCTTGACCTGTGACTACATATCACCACTATGAGCTCAAAATTTCCATTGCTAAGCAAGACAGCTGTTAAGTGCCCCCATTTTATGACTTTTTTTTGCACAGATGTTACACGAATCATTGCAGTTGCTAAGGACTCATGTGGTCGTTAACAGACTCTGGCTTCTCCCATTGACTTTACTTGTGGGAAGCCAGTTGGGAAGGTTACAAATGGTGATCCCATGACCCTGGGCAATTCATAAATACATGCCACTTGCCAAATGCCTGGATTTTGATCATGTGACCATGGGGATGCTGCAACGGTGGTAATTGTGCAAACTGGTCATAAGTCACTTTTTCCAGTGCTGTTGAACTTTGAATGAAATGGTTGTAAGTTGAGGACTACTCGCAACATGTGATTCCTTGACATTTGCCAATCACAACAGAAACAGGATGTGTCAAGCATCTCAAGTTCTTCCTCCTAGACCCCATTATACCACTAAAGTTAGAAAAGTAAATAAATTTTCCAGACATAATTTTGGGAAGAACATTCTAATTTAGGACTTACCTTGTTTCTTTTTCTTTTTTTCGATCATCATCATGTTTTCCTCCCCTCCCCATAGTTCCTTTGATAGCAAAATGAGGGATGAATTGGCCCTGATGTTTCACTGTTATGCTTTTATATACCGTTACATCATTACAGTATGCCCTTCTGCTATTGTACTGTTATTCTATTTCACAGTTATACTATTATTCTGTTATGCCTTTTAAAATAAGCATTATGTGCCAAGTCTTTTCTTAATGTTTCTCATGCTGCTAGCTCCAATCTCTTTTTAAAAAGTGGGTAGCAGAATATTGAGGGAAAAGAAGAATGGGATGGCAGAGAATGAGGTGGCTGGATGGAGTCTCTGAAGCAGTCGGCATGAGCTTCAATGGACTCCAGGGGATGATAAAGGACAAGAAGGCCTAGAGGAATGTTGTCCATGGGGTCGTGATGGGTTGGACATGACTGCGCAACAACAACAAAGCAGAATATAGCAGAAAGTCAGTTTGGTAAAGTGTTTTTACAGCATTGGGCTAGAAACTGGGAGACCATGAATTCTAGTCCTGCCTTAGACACGAAGCCAGCTGAATGACCTTGGGCCAGTCACTTTAGGAAGGAGGCAACAGCAAATTTTGCCAAGCCATAAAAATAAAATAAAAAAGAATAGCAGCAGAAAACAGAGACTAGAGGTGACAAACCAACAGATACTTTTCAATTTACAACAGTAATTGAGCCTGCAATTTTGGTCGCAAGTCGTAAGGGTCATAAAGCAAGTCATGACATAACTGCATTCAGTTTTATGACCTTTTTTCTGGTGATTGCTAAGTGAATGCCACAGTTATTAAACAAACCCATTATTCGCTATGGACTGTCTTTTTGCCAGGATTTGGAAATAAACATTGATTTCTGACCTCCCCGCAAAAATGTAAATCATGGTCACATGACATGACACATAGTCACTTGACAGGGACCAGTTGCTGAATGCCCCAAATGTAGTCACATAACCATGGGGGAAGGCCAGACCAAGGACTTTGAATCTGTATCATAAGTCCTTTTTTAGGGTCCATTGTAATTTTGAATGGTTCCTAAGCAACCAGTCACAAGTCAAAAACTACCTGTGAGGCCTCTCTCTGATCACTCCCACCAGTGATCATTTAATTTCACCTCCAGTCAGGTCTGATGAAATGGAATAGGTTTTACATACCTTGAGGCTGCTATTGTGGGTTGTTGGAATAAGGGAGAAAATATGACTTTAAAACCCCAGTTCAGCTAAGGATGACATAAGCCTTACTCTCAGGGCTGGGGAAAGATGAAGGCAACGTTATAGGGCAAGGTTGTCAAACTCCCAGCCCATTGCCGGATGCATTACATGCTGGCCATGCCCCCTCCCGGTTTAGTAAAAGGGAAAAAAGTCCTGATACGTCACGTGATGCCACCATGATGACGTGAGTTTGACACTCCTGTTATAGAGAGAAAAGATAGTGTCAAAGAATGGGTAAATGCAAATGGGAACATGCAAGCATAGATATCTAATTTTGATTAAGAATCATAGATTATGCCTTTGTTGAGAACCCTGAGATATTCAGTATCTTTAAGATGAGCTGCATAACAGATTTTTATGCTGGCAAGCTTATTTATTCAATCTTATTTCATTTTTACCAAATGTGCCCTACTCATATTAAATATTAAAATTCTGTTTTTGTAGTCAAGAATGTAGTCATATTAAAATATTAAAATTCTGTTTTTGTAGTCAACCAAATAAAAGATTAAGAAGCCAGAAAATCAAATCAAATTTTATTCATCACATGCATATACATACATAGTACGAAATGTAGTGAAACATGTTTTCAAGGGGATAGTATAGACAGGGAGGAAGAGTAAATTATGGAGTGGTTAAGAGAGGTAGATTATTTAAGAGGTAGATTAGGAATTATTATAGTCCTGGGTTTGTTATGGTTTGGTTTAGGGTCCGTATTGCCTGTGGGAAGTAACATGCTGTTGCAGGCCTGCTGGCATCATGCTACTCCCAGGTAAATTAGGCCATGATTGTTGACATCCTGTAAAACGTGCAGTTTATGGTGATGCTGCTTTGCAGGAGTGGAGGGTAGAGAATTTTACTAAAACTAGGAAATGTTGTGGTTAAGGCCTTGGTTTCTGCTTACTGCCTGAAACACTACCTTTAACTCTAAACATGCAAAGCTCTGCAAAATGACTGGTTGTCCCTCCATGTACATATAAACATAAGTGACTAGTATTCAAAGTATCTTCCAAAGGTCATGGCTACTTTAATGCCAAGACACATTGTAAAGCGCCTTTCTTGGATGCTTTGCATAGCTTTATTAGGTCAGCCACAAAGTCGTGTCCAACTCTTTGCGAATAGTGCTAAAATCCCTAAGAAGCTAAATAGCAGAAAAAAGAATTTAATGGGCGTTGGTGTTGTTAAACAACGAAGACAATAGAGATATCATTCTCCCCAGAGGTAGGCATACATTTCTATTGTCCCACTATCAACCCTACTCAAACAAGTTTTGCAGTTTTGAAAACATGACATCATGAAAGACCTTCTAATGGAAATTACAGTGGAATGAATGTATGAATTGGCACCTATCCTGTACAGCGTGTGGAGGGGGGGGAGAAATCCATCACTGCCTGCCTGTGGTCTTTTATTCAACTTCAAGTGCTCTCAGTTGACAGTTCTTGGTGCATAATTGCTGACGTATTTTTTTGTGATATTATTTTCATAGCTTGATCTCCGAGCCTTAATTAATTTTCTTACATACCCCTAGGATATATTTTTAATGACTCGCTTCATTCTGGCTAGGGTAAAGGTTAGCTTGTAATTTAGTCACAGTAAACAGATGGGATTTAGGCTGCCAACAATGAAAAGTCTGCAGTAACACGTACAGCAGAGGCAGACAAGCACCCCCCCCCAAACATGGAAATTAAATGAGACATTTTTGAAAGCAATGGTGAGAGAGTGCAAAACAGACCTACAAGCCAAAAGGCTTGTAAATATGCCTTAAAAAAAGGGACAAAAATGAAGAATTTCATTAATATTTTGACCATAAGTAGGAACAACAGTTCTGCTGTCATTTCCTCAGATGAACAGTTTTTCAAGTGGATTACAAGGCTGAGCAGTCAGTTTCTGAGAGGTGGCGTGTGGTACATCTGGGGGGCCTGCTGAGATTGCCATTGATTAATGGATGTTGTGATAAGCAGGGAAAAAGATCAGTGTGGACTTATCCTGGTTTCAGCTGTCACAGCTGCATCTCTTTACTGTTCTAACCCTATCCTCTCTCTGGAAACCTTTAAAGTACCTCCTTTTTCTTTCTGGAAAATAATTTAACCAGATGCCAAGGTACCCAGAAACAGCTGTTTCTTTGGAAATTTGCTTCAGGCCTACATATTTGGTATGGGTAAGAATATTTCTTGCGGCAATGACTCCTTGTGGAAATGGTGACTAGGATGTATGGGAGTCTTGAGGATTGTTGTTTATCAAAAATAGTTTTGTAAAAAAAAAAAAAGCAATTTGGAACAAGTACCAGCACTGTTTTTCTTTAAATTTCTCATAAAATAACGCAATATTTAATACATGGATGCGTGTGTTTCATTGATTTGTCTGAGATAAACCACTTGCACTGAAACATAAATTGAAATGTAATGAAAGTTCCATAGTAGTGAATCAGAGTTTGCTGTTCCACATATGCAAGTTTTGCCTGGAAGATGAAGGGAAGTTATGGTGACAGGTGGATTTGTTTCAGATGGATGTTTAATTTTGTTCATGAGAATTGTCCCATGGGTGTCAATGGGACCTATTTGTCAGAGCATACTATACTCATCTTTCAATGTGCATTTATATGCTAAACAGTTGAGAGTCATTTGGCTGATATAGGTGGCTATAGAAATTTAATAAACAAACAGTTCTACAACCCTTTGATATTTGGAATGAGTGCAATGGAATTACATACAGGTCTGCCTCCCCCTCTTGAATCAGATCGTGAATGAGGGGGGCCTTGTTCACAATGGACCTGGCGTTGCATAACATCAGCCGAAGACCCCGGGACCGAGGACACTGACCACTCGGGGAACGGGAATGGGATGTACGGCTGTCATTAGAAGAACACATTGCAGCCGTCTCCAGGGGGGCTTTCTATCAGGTCCGTCGGATCGCCCAGTTGCGCCCCTTGAGGTAGTTAATTGTAAATTATAAACATATAAAAAATATAAGAGGATGGCAATTTTTATACAGATAGACAAGATGGATATTTTTAATGATTTAAAGTAAGTAAGGATTTTCAGAGAGAACTGCCACACTCCCTCTCCCTCCCTCTCTCTTTCTTGCATATTCCCTCCTCCTCACACATACACACCATTTAACGGTAGAATAAAAATATTCGGAATCAAATGAATCAATAGATTTGTGTTTCTCTCACACTGC
Source organism: Myanophis thanlyinensis (assembly GCA_017656035.1). Taxonomy (NCBI): domain Eukaryota; kingdom Metazoa; phylum Chordata; class Lepidosauria; order Squamata; family Homalopsidae; genus Myanophis; species Myanophis thanlyinensis. The sequence continues at coordinate 12,476 of JAEANM010009767.1, forward strand.
CTCTTCTCTAAAGTACCATATAAACTCTATTTATGAAGGGCATGGAATTTTTAAAAAGCATATTGTTATCAGGAGGTGGGTGGGAAACAGTTCATTTTTCATGTAAATAAAAATGGCAATGAGCTTGTTCTTTAAATTCTAGCCTTTGAATATATTTAAAATCAAGGACCTTATCTATCCATAATTTGCCACTTGGAATTTCCACTGAATACATTGGGAGAGCTAAGTACAACCTTATTATCTCACTAAAATCAGTGAAACATGATTTCCAGATCTACATTTTGCCTTGGCTGTTTTGATTTTTTGATGAAATGACTAAATTCTTCTGCAACCAATTCAAATTGAGTAACTTACTGCCTGTTCTATCATTAGAGCTTTTTGCTCCTTTTCTGTAGGAGAATTGCTTGCTACTTTTTTCCATAGCGTATGTTAACACTTATATATGACAAACCTTACTTTAGTTATTTGTAGCTGAGCAAGACACATTTGATGGAAAACTATTTCTGCATCAAACAAGCAAATAAATCTTGGGCTTAAAAAAAGAACATTACTTTACAAAACATATCTGAGAACCTTTGTATTTCAAAATCAAACTATTTATTTATTCAACCATAATACCATGTGTCAGCCATGTCTTGTAATGTCTTCTGTCATATAAAAGCAAACAAAGTCATGTTACATTAATGCCTTGTCTGAGATCATATGACTGACTGGCTATAATTCCATGCCCCTTTGCTATTAAAAACATGACCCAGAATGTTAAGCAGCATTTGAATAAAAGCACCTACATTTTACACATGGTTACAAAAGCTGGGGAGATTATTTCTGATTTCACTGTTTGTACTGTGTGTGTTTGTTTGAATTATCTCATGCATCCCATGAACGTTATTGAAATTGGATAGGAATAAGTTCATTTTTTCATAGATGTGCATCCCGATTGTATACTTGTTTACTCAAAATTACGGTAAATCCCATATACGTATTTTGCTCAAGGAAGCATGCATTGGATTACTGTCTTTTAAGTTTGCAGGTTTTTAATACTATAACATCCATGAAACTCCTTTCAAACTGCTTTCAAGTTTCTGTAATATACAACTGTTTCTTGGAAATGAAATACACACTTTTTCACCTTGGGGACAAAGTACAAATTTGGCTGAGTTACTTTCTTATAGGATAAGAAAATCAACTTTGTGTGTGCCTTTTTAAGAAGAGGTAGTGCTGGCAATGAAGTTGTTGCGCTTTTTTAGTCCAACCTTCATTTTCAATTTTTAGCTATTACTTTATTATAGGTGGGAAATTTAAACTTACGAACTCCAAGCAACACGTAGTCAGATTAGCTGGAGTTTTCTTATTCACAATTCCTTTCATTAAGTCTATTCCATCTTCAAACGACAAATATTTCATATAAACAAACTTATGTTTATATTCACTTTAATTAAATAAAGATTTTAGTTCGGAGCTCTATAAACTCAGAGAAAGTCAAGGATTTTTTTCCCCAGTGAAACAAAGATCTTGGTTTTTCAATATTAGGTCTCTTACTAGAAAAAAAAAGGGATCTATACAATTTCTCACCCACTTTTGTCTTTCCTGTTATTCCTGCCTGCCCATACCTCTCTTTCCCTAATCCAAACCTGCAAATATGTTCACTTTTCTAATAATTCCCTTCAGCATGAAGCAGCTTTTATGCTCTTCAACAAGTGTTTATGGGAAAGTGTTGATGCTTATTAATCTGTTTCTTGTCTAGCAAGTGGGCTTGTGCATGATTTCTGGCAAAACTGGCATTTTTGATCGCTCCCAATGTGTGCTGCAGGGCGGTTACACTGAACAGATGTGGTTTGGAATTGTTGTTCTTTGTAATTACCCTCATTAAATGAAAGCGTGTGTCAATCAGCTAGGTACTTTATACACACCAATCACTTGCAAGAGATTTACATGTATATATTTTATACACATATGTGGGAAAAATATCTAAACAATGTGAGTACTTCATTAGATTTAATAATTTCGCAAACACATGCTAGTTACTTGAGATCTGTTGATAAATAACCTACCAATTGGTTTCAGGTGCTTTGTGGCCTGCAATATCACACCCTTTATGGCACAAACATTTGGTAGGAGAATCATACACAGTCCATCAGTATTAATAACCATCTCTCCCTTAAAGCTCGCTCCCTTCAGATATTTAAAGTTTGTCAAAACACATTCTAGTTTTATCCCATTTCTCTACATTGAATAGGAATTGAGCCATTCTGCAGGAAGAAACAGTAGCATCACTTCTCCGGTTTTATTCCACAACTACTTTGTGTAAGGCTGGTATATATTTTCTTCCTATTATGCATTTTGAATGCCAGAAGATTTTAGGGAGACACGTTTTCAATCTATAAAGGGTAATATAACTACCATATAGATCCAGGTTGTCTACTTTCTTTTAGTGTTCCTATACAGGTAATCCTCAATTTATGACCACAAGTGAGCCCCAAAATTATGCTGTTAAGTGAGAATTTGTTAAGTGATTTTTGCCTCACATTACGACTTTTCTTCCCACAATTAAGTGAATTACTGCAGTTGTTAAGTCAGTAACACGATTGTTAAGTGAATCAATAAGCAATGGTCACAAGTGTGAAAAATGATCATAAGTCACTTTTTTTGAGTGCCATTGTAACTTTGAGTGGTCACTAAACAAACTGTTGTAAGTCGAGGACTACCTGTACATAGCCAAGGTCTTTTTTTTTTTAAAGTTTGGTGAAGAATGTGGTAGATCAGCTTTTGCCTGACACCAAACAAATAAGGAATGATAGTCCCTTGCCAAATGACCTAGTACTACTTAATAAAATGTAAAGTAGGATCCCTCCAACTGCACAATCTTTTGTTTAAACGGCCATTCTCCCAAAAAACCTGAGTCCTCCAAAACTATATCATCAACCTCATTCTCTATGGCTGTACATGCTTCAAAAATCTTTAGGAAGAAGTGCTTCTGGCTTCACACAAACAGAGCCCCTCTATGCTATTCATCAAAGAAACCCAACTTTTCCCAGACATATTTCATAATGGTTTCTATCCAGGTGCTTTAACCACTATACCAATGTGGGTCTCAATATGGGTAGTTCTAGTAATAATTATTAGGCATACTGCTGAGATGAAATTAAATGTCCTGCTGTAATAACAATGTGAAATAAAATAGGTCTGATATGGTAGCCTGGTACCAATCTCCTCTGGTCTTAGTATATGGTCTGATTTTAGCCAAGTAGTATTACAGATGGGGTACTGAATCTTTGCTCTGTTTACAGTGGCCATCATGGGGAAATTGTTTAATTTCCTGCTATAACCTGGCCTTTGTATCTTACTGGACAATTAATTACTGCTTATTTGGAATTTTTAATATTTACTTACTCAAATGGGACCAATTGACATAGAGTGTTAAGAATAGCACACTATCAACGATCGTATGCATATGCAAAAAATGAACACTGCTTTGATTAAGACCTTCGTAGGTATTTCAATTGTATATTATGTACTTATCTGCTGCCTGTAACATATGTTGGACAATAGTCCCATAATTATCATTAATCAATCTAAGTACATAATATACAATTGAAATACCTACGAAGGTCTTAATCAAAGCAGTGTTCATTTTTTCCTTTTGGTGATTACTTTTTAAAATATAATTACCTTATTTTGACTTCCTTCCTTCCTTCCTTCC
>JAEANM010009768.1:1785-16175 GCA_017656035.1 Myanophis thanlyinensis
TTCAACTCCCAGAATTCCCTGCCCAGGAAAGCCTGCCTAATTTAAGACAGGGGGACTTCAACTCCCAGAATTCCCAGCCCAGCTGCCTACTTTAAAGCAGAGGGACTTCAACTCCCAGAATTCCCTGCCCAGGAAAGCCTGCCTAATTTAAGACAGGGGGACTTCAACTCCCAGAATTCCCAGTCCAGCTGCCTACTTTAAAGCAGAGGGACTTCAACTCCCAGAATTCCCTGCCCAGCAAAGCCTGCCTACTTCAAAGCAGGAGGACTTCCACTGCCATAAATTCGCTTGCCCACTTTATGCTTTGCAGCACAGGGAATTCTGGGCGTTGCAGCCCCCCCGCCCTAAAGTTTCCCAGAAACGCGGATCTACTATTCCCTGCAGCCGATGAGAAGCCCTGCGAGACGAAACGGGCCTGCAGCCCAACGCCTTCCCTTTTTTAAGGGTGGTACAACCCAGCGCCATCCCGTCCTCTCCACCCCTCCCTTCCCGCGTTGGAATCGCCCATCCGAAGCGGTGCCGGGCCGACGTCACGTGACGCCCTCAGCGCGTAGCCCGGATGTTGGGCGCCTCCGGACTGGCCTTAAACCGCAGGCCTCACCGGGCTGGCCCGCTTGCCAAAACCGCCCTCCCACGGCTCGCCGCGCGCTGTCCGCGAGGCCGGGGATCCCCACCTGAGGGCAGGTAATCCTCGTCCTCCTCCGAGGAAAAATCCTCCGAATCCGACATGGCTCTTCCGGCGCGACTCCAACCTCACAGATCGCGCCCCGCGTCTTGAGGCGACAACCCGGAAGCACACGCCCCCCCCGTTCCTTTCTGCCGGAAGTAATTCCTGACTCTACAACACAAGCCGGTGGAAGGACGTGCAGCGTCTTTGGGGAACTGGAAGGGTCCATTATTTGAACGTTCGCTGGATATTTGACTGAGCCGGGCGTGCATATTCGACGATAATTACGGCAGGATTCGCAGCTGGATGGGCCAAACCTCCCGGGGGGAAAAGAGGCGCTGCAGAAGAAGAAATTGGGCTCCTGGAGGTCCAGAAAGCCTGGAAAGATTCGGAGGGCAAAAGGCTACGAGAGCCTCGCGGGTTAACGGACGTATTGTGGGTGATCTTCCAGCCGTCCCTCTCCAAGAGCAAGAATGGGCTTCTGGGAAGTGTAGTTTCCCAAAGGGGGAAGAAAGTTATTTTTTTTAGAACCACAGAGCGCCGCGATCCCAGAGCGGACGGAAAGCGGCCTTACCGGAAGCGCGTACGGGGCCGCTCTGGCCGCGCTTCTCTCTGGCTTCGGCAACGGGATGCCGCGGCTGAGGCGGCGGGATGGCGGAAGGCGGCGGGGCGTCTCTGCCCGACTCGGGCGGCCTCTTGCAGCAGATCCTGAGCCTCCGCTTGATCCCGCGGGTGGGCAACGCCACCAGCCCCGAGTGCGCCGCCGCGCTCTGCCCCTTCTCAGGTAGGACTACAACGCCCACAATCCCCTCCCGGAGAGGCTCGCTGGAGTCCGGAGCTCGACAGACCCCCCTCGGCTCTTTATCCGGGGGGGGGGGGGGAATCCCGAGACCGTCGCCGGGGGGGGGGAAGAGGAGGTCTTCCTGCCGGAGGGCGGGAGGAACCTGCCCACCCACCCCCCTCCGCGGGGAATCATGGATACTGGAGTCCGGAGGGCCCCAGGGGAACCTTAACAGCAAATCTTATCCGGGGGTTTTGGTATCTTGTATGGGTTGGGGGGGCAGTTTTCAGAAACAGCATTTACAACTGCTTCAATTTATCACCCCCCCCCTCCTTTTATTTCTGCCCTTTTGGACACCCTGCCCCCAACTGGCCGTTGCCCCGCCCCCAGCTAGACTGCCCCGCCCTATCTAGACTTTGCCCCACCCCCAGGTAGACTTTGCCCCACCCCCAGGTAGACTTTGCCCTGCCCCATTTAGACTGCCCCACCCCTAACTAACCTTTGCCCCACCCCCAGCTAGACTTTGCCCCGCCCTATCTAGACTTTGCCCCGCCCCCAACTAACCTTTGCCCCACCCCCAGGTAGACTTTGCCCTGCCCCATTTAGACTGCCCCGCCCCCAACTAACCTTTGCCCCACCCCCAGCTAGACTTTGCCCTCTTCTGGGCTCCCCTGCCCAACCTTTCTGGACTCCTGCCAGGCTAGGGGGAAGCTTTTGAGCCCTCTTGTCCACTGGGTCCCACCTGGGTCAGTTAGAAAAGAAAGACCCTTGGCCCCTGGATAGCCCCGAGGTCCATTGTACTATTTACTAGAAAGTCTCTCCAGCGGGACTGCCTGGTTCTGGAACGGCTTTCTTCTCTTGGCCATCCATCTGGCAAACTCCCAATAAGATTAGTTTCTCTCGCCGTGTAGACATGTATGCATCTGAAGTAGACTGTGTTGTTTCTCCGTGTCGTATAATAATATATGTGGGTCTATGCGTAATTTTGTATTTATTTGTTTTGTCGTGTTTATGTAGGGTATATTGGAGATGGTGACCCTTTGAGAGCTGTGTGCCATGAAATTTCATTTTTAATGTATGTCGATTAGCATACTTTCAAAGTGACAATAAAGTTATTCTAAGTCTACTAAAGCCAAGTGGTTACAGAAGAAGAAAAGTGGATCCGGGGTTTTCACACCCAAAACAACTGGTTAACTTTTCCCTTGTTCCCATCTACCCCACCCCCCAAGTGTCCAATGAGGTGTTAACAAATTGTTTGGGTAACAGTCCCTGGCTTCGCAGGCTGGATGGTTCTGCATGCCTTCGTGTGATGTTGGTGATTAACAAAGCATGTTGCATAGTTTTGTTTCCTCATTTTAACCTTCCCCTTATTCCCCTCTTCGCCAATATCCCCCCCCCCCCTATTGAATATGGCAGGCTGACAGCAAACAATGCATAGCATAGGTGAATGGCAGTCCTGACACTCTTCCACTCCTTGCCCCAGCAGCCCTCAGGTTGGGCCACAGCAGCGTTTGACCTGTCCGTGGAGGACTTGCTGCTTCCTGCTGGTTTCCCCATTGCCTTTGTGGAAAGCCGCAGGAAGTCAGCTGCTCCTTACTTAATGACCCACAAGCTTTGCTTAATGATGGTACCCGGGCCTGCCAGGTTTGCCACTGCTAAGCGGAGCAGTCATGAGATGTTGCATTTTACGAACAGTATTACTTTGTGATGGAAATTTCAGTCCCAATTACCACTGTTAACTGAGGAATACCTGTACACCAAAATGGCTCACTGAAGGTGAGGTGCGAGGAAAGAAAGTACAGGTAGTTCTCAACATACAAGCTTAATGGAAGCCTCCCCATTATGGTTCTAAGTCGTGATAGTCATAAAACAGATCTGTTCGCATGACTGACCTGATTTTACAGATTTTTTTTTTGCAGCGATCATTAAACCAATGCGGCAATGGTGAAGTGAGCTCACATTTTGTTTTTGCCGAAAATCAGAAGCTTCCTGAAAAAAACTAGCATAAAATACAATAATGTGCTGCAAAGGGCCGTAAATGCTGGTTGGGGAATTCTGGGAGGGGAAGTTCACACATCTTGAAGTTGCCACGGTTGACAGGACACCAGTCGAACCTGACTGGCATGTGGAATACTCTCCAATGCAGGGGTCTCCAACCTTGGCAACTTTACGACTCGTGGACTTCAAATTCCAGAATTCCTCAGGAATTCTGGCTCAGCATGGCTGGCTGAGGAATTCTGGGAGTTGAAGTCCACGAGTCGTAAAGTTACCAAGGTTGGAGACCCCTGCTCCAGAGCGAATCTCCTCCATCTGGAAGTTCCACCTTCTGGGATTCCCATCTCTTCTGGAAGCTGTCTGTTTCAAACCATTGGGAGGGTCCACCTAAGAAAGGCCAATGATGTTGCCGCTTTGGAGAAACGTCTCGATCATTGCTATGGGGGAGAGCAACCTCTGGAGGGTTTAATCGGTGGAAGCCATTCCCAGGTTGTCCTTCTGAGCTCTTCTTCCCTCCTCTCCCAACTGCAGAGATGTGGTATGGAGTCTTCCTGTGGGCACTGGTATCGTCTCTCTTCTTCCACATTCCTGCAGGACTACTGGCTTTCTTCACTCTCCGGAGACACCGATATGGCAGGTTCATGCCAGTCAGCATCTTCCTGATGGGCCTCGTTGGACCGTTAGCGGCCGGGACCTTAACAAGTAGGTGGATTCTGGCAGAATTGGTTGGGGAGAGTTCTGGATCCTAGCAGGGGAAAAGTCTGGTTTATGTCACCCCATTACGATCCTATGTCGAGAACTACTGTACCTGGGTAGTTCCTGAGAAATCCCCCAAAGGTATGCGACAGCCCAGTGAAGGTGTTCTCCCCCCGCCCCTCTGCTTCCTGTACAGGTGCTGCGATTGCTGGGGTCTACCGAGCTGCTGGGAAGAAGATGAGCCCCTTTGAGGCTCTGACTTGGGGAGTGGGACAGACCTTCTGCGTGGTGATGATTTCCTTCTTACGGGTTTTGGCTACTCTTTAGCCCCCTTCTTCTTCCCCCCCCCCCCGGGTCCCGGAAGACCACCGGAGGAGTGTCGCTTGGGAATCATGGAAGAGGATGTTCAGAAGCGTGAGAATCGCGACACCATAGTTTTGTGCAATACCTTTGGAAAGAAAGAGAGCTTTGCAACAGCTTTGCTCAGCTGAAGTTGAGTCGTTCAGAAAATCCCTTGCCCTGGATTCAGGCAAGGGGTCTCCCCGAAGGACCCTCCCTCATCGAAGGTCAGGCAAGCCAAAGTCAAGAGGGCTGTGGGGCCTTCTACGCATCATCCTCATCCCAGCACTGACTTGGCTGCTTTCAATGTCCGCCTTGTGATATTGCCGGAGGGGATTGTCCTCGGGCTAAGAATAAGAAGGGGACGACCCACAAGGAAACATGGAAATGTTCACACTCATCGCTGTTGGCGAATGGATGTTCAGATGTCGGGCCTGAAACGGAAACCGATTCTGTGTTTATAATTGGTGACATTTTTGTAACCTGAAGTGCCAACCTGAGCGTTTCTGTTTTTTTTGTTTTTGTTTTAAAGTATGGACAGCTGGTTTAGGCTGGGGGAGTGATGCCGATTTGACTCCAGGGAACAAAAAGGATGGGGGAGACCGTCCTGTGTTACCTGAAACGGCCCTGCTGATGGGGGTTCCTGCTGGGGGTGGGGCAGCTTCATCCTGATGGCTTGAAGCCTTTCCTAGGGAAGAATGGGAAGGGGAGGCAGCCCGAGCGGCCGCGTCGACCTGCTCCCTCTGGCGGGAAGCGTTCGGCCTCCCTTGTTATTACTGAATCCAAGAAGGAAATTTTTTTACTGCTACCTCAAGTGCACAGGATGTATTTAAAATGTAATTTTGCTGGCAGGTGGTTTACTGCAGGGGACAGAGGAGTGGAGGCAATGCATTTTGAGACCTGGGATGTTCTCTTTTAATTCTCATCCGATGGGCTCCTAGAGAAACTGGGGGAAATGTGCGAGCTCGTCACCCTTTTATTTACTGGGTGGGTTGGAAGGAAGAAGTGGCTGTATTTTTGGATTTGCTTGTCTAGGAATCCTCCATTCCCTGCAGGCAGAAGCTCAGATTGCTTTGGGGACCTCACAAGTGCCTGGGCAACATTGCCCCTCCCATCAGTCTTGCAACCCATCGGTGCCCTCTCTGAGGCAGCCATGCGCTGCTGCCCAGGAGCTCACCAGTCTGCCTCATGGAGGCAGATTCCCAGTGTGTTTACCCCAAGGGCATGACGGGGATTCATTTGCTGGGAGGGAAGGAGGACACGTCCTTTAGTGCTGTTTAGACTTCCTCATTTATCAGGAATCTGACACCATCCCCACCATCTCTCCCCCCCCCCCAAAGGTCCTGTCTCCGTACCCCGTATCCTGCCCACCTCAATTTTTGTGAAGCCTCCTGGATGATTATCGGGGTGTCTTCTGAAACCCATTTTTCTCTGAGCTTGATTAATCCTTTTTTAAAAAAAATAATAATAAGTGCTCTGGGTCACAGGCAGGCCACACACACCCATTTTTAATCACTGTGAAGGATTCCCTCAATTGACCTGGTCAAAAATGAGATCAGTTGTGTGTGTTTTTGTCCCGCTTTTATGAAAGGACACATGCCAAAAAATGTGGTTTGTATCTTAACATGGGCTACACACAGCTGAAAAGCACACCCCAGGGAAGCTTGCCTCTTCCTGCTTTGACATATTCCCACCCACTGTGTCCCCTCCCTTAATTTAAGTGCATCTTATGGCTCTGGAAAGGTTGCTCATTGATACGTCTTAAATGGTAAAGGCTTAAGATATGAGATTGTTCTCATTTTTAATGTATTATAATCATGATTATGTGGCCAGAATCTCAGAAAACATCGTGATCGTTCAAACACCCGTAGCTTTCGATGTGTTCTGGAGCTGGTTGGATGGGATCACCCCAGCTCAGATGATCTTCCTTCCATTGGCAAATTGCTCTCTGGTTTTATACTTTCACTTTAGTTTTTGCCAAGCCTTTCTGACTTCCTTCTTGAGCCAGATGCTTGAGGAGGTAAAAATTGTCCTGCCCCCCCCGCCCCCCCCCCCCCCCAGCCTCCTGAATTCACTTGATTGTTTGCACTTGGCGGTTGGAATCCTAGCTTTATCAAGCACGAAAGACAAAAGGATCTATCGCGTCAGGAAGAATCAAATCTGCAATTTCCTTTATTACCCAGCAACAAGGAGCTTGGTGAAACTTGGAAAAAAAATAAAAGAGTGAAAGCCCACTTACTCATCCAAATATGTCAGAACAGAACTGGCTGTTCGATTCACTGCCTTTACCAAATATCCACACTCGCAAACATAAACACCATTGCAATGGAAGGAGCAGGAGGGTCACACACACACACACACCTACACCTACCTTCGTGCAGTGGTAGAAAGGCTTGTTAGCAGCCTCCCACAAACTGGGTTTAAAGTAGGGGCTGATGGGACTCCTTCCTTGCAGCAGATTTCCTTTGCAAACCTGCCAGAGTGCAGCTGTCTATTGGCATTTGCATGCTGCTGACCCCTGCAAGCAAATGCAAACCAATCTTTGTACAGAGGGAGAGACTAAACCTCCCAATACTGGTTTTTATTTTTCTATTGACGTTTCTGATTCTAAGCATTTGGTATTTTAGCTAATAAAATCCCAGCTAAGTCTTGTGAACAAGGAGTGCTTTGTGATCTCATGATTTGGGGACTGTGCAATTTTGGGTAGGGGTTGATTTAGATTAGAAGAGCGTTGTTTCCTGCTGGTTGGGGACTTCTGGGAGTTGAAATTGCCCAAGATTGGACACCCCTGATTGACACTGTTGGCCAGCACTTGTACCCTCAGGAGCACAGTTTATTTGAAAAGGGGGAGTTAACAAAGGATTAGAAGATTAAAAAGATAAATATACCACCAGTATCTAATGAATACTTGGGGGGGGGGGGGAGAGATTAAGTGCATGTTTTTAAAGCCAAGCTCACCTCAGATAACTCCCGTTTCCTTGGCAATATTTCCAAAATTGTCTGCTGTTTTTGGGGATGTTTTTTTAAGCTTCACTTGGGAGTCCAGCCAAGATCAGATGAGAGTTGCCAATGGTTTGGTTAAAGTTCAGGATTTCCCCCGTACACCATGGTGAAGTTTTCACTTCAGGCATTTGCCAGCTTATCTGAGGTGACAATGATTGGCACTTTGGTGGTTGGGAAGGAATTTTCTCCCAAGAATAGATGGGATTTTTTTGGTCCTGCTCCGGATATCTGGCAAGGGTTACTTGCTCTGCTGGCCCATACAACGATAGTAATATGGAAAAAATAATAATTTTAAATAATTACTGTAGTGCCTGCTGTTTTCATCGTTGGGTTAATATAAGCATGGGGGTATTTATATGGTAAATGCAAAGCAGATTACAGGCAGTCCTTACGCCCACAATTGAGCCCTGTTGTCGAGTGAGATATTTGCATTTTGTCCCATTTTAGGACCTTTCTTGCCAGAGTTCTTAAGCGAATCACTGCAGGTATTAAATTAGTCACTCGGTAGTTAAGTGAACCTGGCCTTCCCACTGACTCTGCTTGTCAGAAGGTCGCAAAAGGGAATCACATGACCCTCCCCCCCACAGCAACTTAAATATTAGTCAGTTGCCAAGCATCTGAATTTTGATCATGTGACCATGGGGATGCTGAAATGGTCGTAAGTCACTTTTTTCAGGGCCGTTGTGACTTCGAATGGTCACTAAATGAACTGTTGTAAGTCAAATGAACCACTAACTAGGATTCCAAGACAAGCTTAATGATTAGGGATCCAAATTATGGCCCCACTTTTGTAACATCAGTAGACATAGAACAGTTGGAAGGGACCTTGAAGGTCATCTAGTCCAACCCCCTGCTTGAGCGGGGGAGTTATGGCATTATTTTCTCCTCTCCTGGCATATGAACCCCTATGCTTTTTCTAATTGCGACAACGATCACAGAATATAATCTGGAATATTAAAATGGGCGATTTTGGGATGGGATTCGCCTTTCATTCTTCTGAATTGCTTCTCCACTCTGCTGCTGTTTTGTTATTTCCCCTGGGATTTTTTAAATTTACGCTGCTTCAGCCTGGGTTGTTTCTAGAGAATCCCCATCTTTTGGTGCTGCATGTCTCCCAAACAATGAATGTAAGGGGAAAAAATGTGCATTATGTTTTGAAGATTGTACTCACTGTACTCTGCTATTATTATTAGAGAACCATTCTTGAAATGAAACTTAATATTTTTGCACTTCTTGGTTCCTGTTTATAAATTTTAAATATCAGGGTCATGAAACGAGATAGGTGAAATGCTGACAATTCCAAAAAGGAAGCATAAAAAGAATCCCACCCATCCACAAAACAGGAGCTATGATTATTTTTTTACTATATTCTGCACATTGTACCAAATACACTTTCCATAATTTCTATCTCTTTTTCCTAAATTATGAAGTACAAGATGACAAACATCTGGGAAGTTCTGATCTTTTTATGTATAGTTATGAAATCAGTATGATGCAGTTTCCTTGAATGTAGCTATATTTTCTTATATGTTATGAAATTAGGTAGACATGATTTCCTATTGATGCCACCCATTGATGCACCAATTGTGATACTTTTGTTTTTGTTGTTAATGTGTTTTTGTTCAGAAGTCTGCTCAGGGACTATAATAATTCTTTTCCAATAAAAAAGAAATAACCAACCATACAATCTAAACTGGCACCACATGACTAATCCTCTGTGAAGGCAGGGAAGAATAAGCTATATACAGAGTAAGTGGTCAAACCTGATGCAAACATTGAGCCCTAGTGTCTTGTTTCCATGCTGTTCCTAGGAAGCTTAAAAGCACCTTTTGAAATACCATTAACCGCTTTATTGAAGAAACTGGGTTCATTAGAATCAACAGAAACTCTCACTTTGCCAAGATAAATATTTAAAAGTTTACAGAAGATCCATTAACATATTTATTTGGAATATGAATGTTTTGGATCTGATTCCAATAGGAAGTGCAAATGTTGCATCTCTCTGCTACTCTGAAACAATCTAGTCTTTTCCCAGTCGGGCATAATAAAGAAAAAACAAAGAATTCCAACACTTTGGTTTTTCTTATACACTGGTAACCATGTTGTGCTTAAGACTGAATTAAAAATTCAACTTCAGAGACACTTAGAAGTATAGAAACAAAAAAATTTTTTTTAAAGAAATTAACGAGGAAAAAAGAAGTGGCAAGTCAATAATTCATCGTTAAAGCCTGGCCGTCTGCATTATTTAATCTGCTAATTGGTTGCTGCTTAGATTTGCTCTCTGTAACCAAGTGTTAATGTGCTGCTTATTAATAATGCATTTTATGCAGCTGGGAGAGTTATGATACACAAATCACACAAAGGGAGCTTTTCAAGGGACTAGCAATGTTAAACAATCATTGCAAGAGATCAACTTGCACTGCAATGGGAGAGCAGTTAAAAAAATAAACAGAAGAACCGCCTAAGATCAGATTTCTCTTGAAGTGATATCATTGGGTGGAAATCTCTACAGTCTTAATAATCTGGTGGCCAGTATAAAATGACTCACAAAACTTAAAAGTTGCTACTTGTTGGAATAAAATAAAAAGGGCCACTGAAACGGTAAGCAATATTGCAAAGTGGCAGTCCCCGATTTAGTCTACACTTTCGGTTGTAAGTTGAAACAATCGTAAAGGGGGTCAGCCACATGTGATTTTGGAAATCAGATGTAAATGCTGGTTTTCAGCAAAAACATCATAAATTAATGTCACATAGCAGCCGGACGCTGAAAATGGCCAAAATGCAGTTATGGGGGAGTGCTGCAGGCGGACACTGGGACTGTGGGTCATAATCTGGGTCATAAGTCCCTTTTTCAGGATCCACCATAATTTCAAATGGTCCTTATTTGACTGGTTATAAGCTAAGGACTACATACACCTAGAATCACAAGACTAGCTTCAAAGCTTGTAAGCTTAGAGCTTCATGTGGGGGGGGGGGAGATATTCAAGTTGGCTTTAGAAAAGGCCAGGAAACACACAAAATTTCTGATGTGCAAATAATTCTTAGGGTCCCAAGGACCCTAAGCAAGATAGGCAAGAACTGGTTGACTCAGTAAGATTCTGTTGACTTGTCTTCACCTTGGAAGGTCAGTGTATGGACCTGTGGTGACCCATGTTGCCAATGAGCAATAGCCTTGCCTCACTTTTTGGAAGCCTTGCTCATCGACTCTTCTATCTGGAATGTGATCTTCCACACTTGGTCAACGCAATGGAAGGCCTTTCTATAATTAATGAAAGTTACTGATATTTTTTTTTGCATTTGTTGGCTTTTTTAATTATTCAGTGCATTATCAGAAATAATTTGTTGAGTTTCCTGGCCTTTTCTAAAGCCAACTTGAATATCTGCCCCCACCCTCATTGTGTGGGGCTCTAAACTAAGCATTAAATTTTGCTAGCAATGGAAATGCAAGGACATTCTGCAATAATTTGAACCCTCTAATAAATTAATCTCCTCTGGCATGTAGACTTGATCCCTTACAATCTGCCATAATTAATCAACCAGCCAGCCAATCATCTTGCTGCTCTAATGCTCCATAATCCTCAGTGAATAGATGTCATGCTCCAGATTGTACAAGTCTTTTCTAGAAGAGCCAAGAAACAAGTTCAGATCAAACTTTTTATTACACTTGCTTCTGAGACAGTATTTCCAGCAATCTGGACTCTCAAACTTTCTTAAAAAAACAATAACAACAACAAGCCGGAATTGCAACATCTGCATAAAATCATTCCTCAGGGAAATGATGATCAAGAAAGACCTTTGTGGGCCAAAGTAAAACAAAAGTAAGGTCAGAGTTTCACAAGTTTAATTTTGAATCCTCCCATTGGCATAAAACTGGGAATGAAGACATACGATGCACTTCTGAAATACAAACCAACCCACCCTCCACCCGCCCCACTCTTTGGGGTTTGGCAGAGCCACATTCTGCAGGCAAAGTAAATGGAAAGGTTTCTCACATGTTGGCTCAGTCAGTCAGACAAGGTTGCCCTTTCAAATTCTGAGTAGCTCCAGGGATGATGCTCATTACTAGCAAGATCTTTTTATTTGTAGGGCATGTGGGTAACAGCCAAAATCTAGATGCAAACCTTTCATAAAGAATGTCAGTCAAGGAGTCCTGAAAGCAATCCCAAGTGAGAAGGGAGTCTGGAACATGGCCCCACGTTGGTCCACCTACTTGTTTGCTGATTTCCCCCACCAAAAGTCCAGACTTCCTCCCTCTTCATTAGAGAAACTGTCGGTTGTGTCCAAACCATGAAGCACCACCAAGGAAGCCGTGAGTTGCTGCTCCTCTTTCAGGAGTCCTGAAGATTGTTTTCATTCAGGAGGATTTTCTCGCCAGGCTTAAAGGCTGGCATGCCTCGGTAAGGGCAGCTGGCGCAGCGGAAGGCATCCCCCAGGTAACACTAGAGAGGAACAGAAGTGGAGACTGAAGAAGACGAAACTACCAGACAAAGAGCAGCCAGCCTTCAGGGTGACTTGTGTCCTTAATTGTAGGAGACAACCAGGCTGAAGGTGGGGTCAAATACACCATCAGTGTGGAGTTTCTAGGCCCTAGGTAAAAGCACTAAGTCCAGACCGTCCTTGAAGTCTGTTGACTCTTATCTGGTGCCAATTCACCTGGATCCTCAGTAGTTCAGATTCTGGTATACAGGTTGCATGGAATAAACTTGTAGGACTTTTGAACCCTGTCCTGCCTCCTGACTTCTTGCACCTGGCATTCATGACAGAATGGGGAAATAAAATGGGCCAGATCTGTCTGGGAGCCAGAGGCTGACTCACTGAAGAGCCAAAAGGCTGTTTATGCCGTTCTTATTCCCTCCAAGGAGAGTCCTGATTTTACGCCACCCAGTCACCTTGCAGGGGAAATGGGCAGCATAAAAATGAATAAACAAACAATCCATAAATGAAGCAGCATCCCGTCACAGTTGGGCAGAGCAGGTCTGCTCCAGGCCCCTTCTATTAAAATGCTGCCTTCTTCTGGAAGCGAGGAAGGGGGTCTTCTCTGCCACAGCCCACAACCTCTAGAATTGCTTCTCCCCAGAGATACAACTGGTGCCCACTCTACTGACATTCTGGAAAGCCCTTAAGACCTTCCTCTGGTCTCTGGCCTGGGATTAATAATGGGGAAGGGAAGGACTGTCAGGCTTGTTTTGATGGCTGAAGAAATCTAGTTAATTGCTTGAAATGCCATCAATCAAGTGTGTGCATGAATGAAACCCAGCATCTCTATTAAAAATAAAAATTAAACTGGAAGCATTCTAACGGGAAAGGCATTTCCTCTTATAAGAAAATAAGTAGCATTCTCTAAAATAGCATTTCCTCCGTATCTCTTACTAAAAAATATATAAAAGCAACAAATAAAATCAGCAACGGTCTATTTGCTCATTAATAAAAATCCTTACTCTATAAATTATCATTGTGGGACACGTAGCTGGCATTACATTTTAATTGCTGTTAGACTAAACAATGTTTGGATTGAGAGTGAAAAAAATAATTACGTTGCCACAAGCAGATTTTGGCTGTGCATTTTTCTTCTCCTGCTCTAGTTCTTCAGCAAGGCCACAGGTGCTGTAGAGGAAAGAGATGCGGTAAGTTTAATCGACATAAAGAGACACTGGAGATTGCCATGTCCTTGTGAATCCTTTTTGACAGAGGAAATATCTATGCATGTCTGTCCGTCTGTCCTTCTCTTTTGCTTATTTTCTCACAAATGAGGAAGAAAATTCCAAGAATTGCTAATTTAATATTGTTGATGTATGTACTATCAAAATTCTCCTGTCTCTTTGTTTGTAACCTTCAATTGTGTGAAACAGAGCATGGAAGGGGGAACAACTTTTGAATCAAGGTAGCTCACATGGGCTAACTTAAAAGAATGCATCTAAAATTAAAGACTCGTTTTTCCTGTGGGGTTGAAATTGAAATTACCAGTTGTACAGGTAAATCCTTGACATACGACCACAGTTGAGCCCAAAATACGTTGGTAAGTGAAACATGTGCTCAGTGAGTTTTGCCCCATTTTACAACCTTGCCACAATTGTTAAGTGAATCACTGCAGTTGTTAAGTGAATCTGGCTTCCCCGTTGACTTTGTCAGAAAGTCGCGAAAGGGATGGTCACATGATCCTGGGTCATAAATATGAGTCAATTGCCAAGTGGTTGAATTTTAATCACATAAACATGGAGATGCTGCAACGGTCATAAGTGTGAAAAACGGTCATAAGTCACTTTTTTCAGTGCCATTTTAACTTTGAACGGTCGCTAAATGAACTGTTGTAATTCGAAGACTACTTGTACTGTCAAAATTGTGGCCGTTTCAGCATCTATCTCTGTGGCAACATGACTGTGCTTTCTGACATTCCATCCCCCATGCAAAGTTGAAGGGGAAGCTGGTAGGAAGTCGGCACTTGTTCCTGTTCCCACTGCTTTGTTCCCCTGTAGACATTCCGTTATCGCTTTAAGTAAGCATCTTGGAAAGGATGAGCCAACGGATTACGGGTCAGCCAGCATTTAAATAACTCCAACTCCTCATTTAACCTCAAATAAGTGTGTTCACTCCATCGTCAGAATAATACTTTTAAATTGGGATTTCTCAAATTTGGCAAAAGGGGTTCAACTCCAATTTCTGTCTGGGAAATTCTGCGACTTAAAGTCCACCCATCTTTTATATATATTTTTTATTAAAATAAAATATATATATTTAAAAAAAAAAGTCCACACGTCTTAAAATTGCCAATTTGAGAAACACTGATTTGGAAGGTTTCAACAGGATTGCAATCTATAGTCTCTATTTTCTAGATCAGGGGTGGGCAAACTTTTTGACTTGCGGGCCACAATGGTTTCTAAAATTTGACAGAGGGGTCGGGCCAGAATAGGA
>JAEANM010009769.1:0-16175 GCA_017656035.1 Myanophis thanlyinensis
TTGCATAAGCATTTCACTGCATATCGTACCATGTATGACTGTGTATGTGACCAATAAATTTGAAATTGAAATTGAATGGAATGTAGCTTTCTTGGTTTCTTCCAAGCTTTTGCTGTTCTGTTTTGGACAAGTTTGCATTTTTAGTGTCCGTGAACCTCAAATGTAATACTTACCCAGGTGAGAAAGACTTTATTAGACCTCTAATTTACCGTAAATGCCGTGGCCTAGTGATTAAGACGTTGGGCTTGTCAACTGGAAGATTGGCAGTTCAAGACCCAAGCTCTGTGTGATGGAGTGAGCTCCCGTTCCTTAGCAGTTCAAAAGCATGCAAATGCGAGTAGATAAATAGGTACCACTTTGGTGGGAACGTAACAGCGTTCCATGCCCCTTGGTGTATAGTCATGCTGGCCACATGATCAGGGAAGTGTCTTTGGACAATACTGGCTTCCTTGGTTAAGAAATGGAGATGAGCATTGCCCTCCCCCCAGAGTCGGACACAACTGGGCAGGGGAAAATGTTTACATTTTATAGATTCAGAACAACTTTGCTTATTAGTGCCTGTCTTTGTTTTTGATATGTTACCCTCATACAGGGAGAGACAGATTTCAAATTCCGTTCCAAAACTCTGTCTCTTTCCATGTGACTAATTATTGCGTTCTGTTTCCTTCATGCATAATTTGTGAAGTGGCTAACTAGGCTTCCAAGGAGCCAATGAATTATCCTGTTTTAACTTCACTGCTGACATGTCGCGGTAAGGAAATGTTTCGGAGCATTTCTGTACAGATGGAAAATGGAACTGATGAAATTGTGGAAGGCTTGAATGCTTGAATTTTGTGCCTTTATTTACCCAGGGTACTGTGGCCTTTGATGGTTGGTACCAGGGGAGCTCAGATGCCTTGCAAGGCATCTTGAGAATGTTGAGAATTTAAAATCATGTTAAAATATGTTATTTTGTTGCAATTAAGTAGACTCCCTCAAATAGCATTTTCATGACAACAGAATAGAGGTAGGCTTGCCATGGGATCTTTACCTGGTGGTCTCCCATCCAGCCTATTAACCAAGTCAGATTGAGCTGTGAGTTTTCGTACCTTTTCTTTAATTTTTAACTTACGACCACAACTGGGACTATTGTTAAGCAAACCAGTTGTTAAATGTGGCAACGCCCGATTTTACAATTATTATTTTTTTTGCCAGGGATAGAAATTTTGGTTGTTAAGCGAATCAGTGCAGTTCTTAAGTGACTCCCTTGGTGTTAAATAAATCCTGCTTCCCCCATTGACTTTGTTTGTTGGAAGTCAGCCTGGAAAGTCTCAAATAGCCAATGCATTTGATCCTGGGATATTGCTACAGTTTTAAATACATGCCAGTTGCCAAGTCCCCAGATTTTCATCATGTGGTCATGGGAGGGTGGTGCTGCAGTCATAAGTGTGAGGATCGATTCTAAGACATTTTTTTTCACTGCCTCTGTAACTTCAAACAGTTACTAAATGAATGGTTGTAAATCGACTAGCTGTATCCTCAATTGTAGCAACACTGTCTTAATTGTGCAGACATCTATTAAATGACGCATCAACAACCATCCTTCTAAATACTTACGGCCATAATTGAGCCCAACATTTCTGTTGCAAAGTGAGACATTTGTTAAGTAAGTTTTGCCCCATTGTACAACTTTTCTTGCCACGGTTGTTTAAGTGAACCGCTGCATTTGCTAAGTTAGTCACACGGTTGTTCAGTGAATCTGGCTTCCCCATTAACTTTGTTTGTCAGAAGGTCGCAAAATGACTCCTGAACACTGCGACCGTCATAAATATGAATCGGCTGTCAAGCATCTGAGTATAAATCATGTGACCACGGGGACACTGCAACGGTCGTAAGTGTGAAAAACAGTCCTAAGTCACTTTTTTGTTACCGTTGTAACTTCAAACGGTCACTTGACAAACTGCTGTGTGTTGGGGACCGTCAGGTATTGCTGGGAATGTATTTCAGAAATATGCATTGATTAACGGGGGTTTTAAATTGGTTTTTAAATTTTATAATTTTAAATTTTTTACTCAACCACCCATTTAATACTTTTTAATTTGTTTTTAAATTGTTATTAATTTATTATTTTTTAGATGGTTGTACACCGTCCCGAGTCCCTTTTTGGGAGAGGGGCGGTATATAAATTGAAATAAATAAAATAAAATAATCAATAATGTAAAGAATGAATGGCTTGTGTCCACTATGGTCCGATCAGAAATGGTTAGAAAATAGACTTGTCCTAATAATGCAAAGACAGCGGTGAAAAAACACTTTGATCTAATTACACCTTTGTATACACTCAACTCTGGTCTTACCTGTTCTTGCTGTTTCTGGATCAAATGAACCCTTGACAAAGCAGGTTTAGTAGAACGAACAACTTCTGCAGTTCTTTCTTCCCAATTTCTGGTCATTAGGGTTCTTTTAATGCAAGGCTGGTTCTAGTCCTTCCCACAACTTTGTTGTTGTCATGTTCTAGAACTGCAAACTTCTGGTAGAATATTCTAGTTCAGGGTTTGTCAAAACTCGATTTCATTGAGGGACACATCAGGGTTGTGTTTGATCTTGGGGGCAGGTTAGGCATGGGCAGGGTGGACGTGGCCATCTCGACACATCACTTGTGTCAGGGGTGCCTGTGGTGGCCTGAGTGTTCTGCCAGTGAAAATGGGCTCCCAAGCTCCATTTTTGGCTGCGACGGCCTTCTGCAAGCCTCTGCCAGCAAAAACGGAGCTCGGGAGGGCTGCATGTGCATATGCTCTGCACGTGCAAAAGCTGCATGCATGTGCAGATGGTGCAGTTGCACATGCAGTGCACATGGAGGAGCCACACGCAAGTGCGGATGGCACGCGCAAAGCACGTACTTTTTGGCACTCAGTAAGTAAAAGGTTCACCACCACTACCCTAGGCCATTATAGCCATCATCAAATTAATAGTCGTAAATTGAGGATTACCTGTAGTTACATTCATCGTCTCCATTCCCTTTCCTTCCTGATGAAAGTGCTTTGGAAACTCATAGATATGCAATTTTTCATAAGACTTCCGTCATCCAAATGTATTGACTGGATTCATACACCTCGTTAATACAGCTCATTGGATTTTATAAACCCTAGTACTGTATCTGGTTCAATGTTTTGGATTTTTAACCACAAACCAACCAACCAGCTTAACACGATGTGTGAGCTCAGTTATTTCTTAATACGCCTGGTAATTATCTTTAGATAGTGGACCTCAACATCCATCTCCTACCTTATTTCAAGTCTTGTTTAAAATGAATTTAATTTACGGAAAGGCGGGTGAAAATCTCCAGATTCTGTGAGGAGGGAGTTAAAGGAGGCAATTAATCAAGTTTTCTCCAGACCTTTCTCTAAGCTTCAAGCCACTTAATTAAGTTATTTGGATAAATTGGATGCTTTTCTGCACTCCTTGGAAAGAAAGAAAGAAAAAGGAAGGAAGGAAGGAAGGAAAGCTCTACTCATGCAAGAAATGGTTATCCAGTGTCTAGATTTTGTGTTCTTTTGTTCATCACAATTTGCACACTCACATTCACAAATTCTCCCTCCCTTTCTAAGGACTTGTCTTGATTTGATGAAAAGTTCTTTCTTCTACTACATTGCACAATATTTTAAAGCAGGAGTCCCCAATCCCCAGGCTGTGGCCCACTACCGGAACCAAGGCCCCATGAGCGATGGGCCGGTGTGCATGTGCATGCAACTCGATTTGTGTGAGCAGCAGACTGGCATGCATGCACACTCATCATGCAGCTCGCATGGCCTGATTCCCCCTCCCTCCTGCCGGGCTGCCAAGTCACAAAGGATAGGGACTGCTGTTTTAAAGCAATTAAAGGTAAAGGTAAAGGTTCCCCTCACACATACGTGCTAATCGTTCCTGACTCTAGGGGGCAGTGCTCATCTCTGTTTCTAAGCAGAAGAGCCAGCACTGTCTTATGGCAATTCCATGTCCTGTGGCTGGCATGACTAAGCACCAAAGGTGCACGGAGCGCTGTTACCTTCCCACCAAGGTGGTCCCTATTTTTCTACTTGCATTTTTTACATACTTTCGAACTGCTAGGTTGGCGGAAGCTGGGGCAAGTAACAGGAGCTCATTCCATTACACGGCGCTAGGGATTCGAACCGCCGAACTGCTGACCTCTCTGATTGACAAACTCAGCATCTTAGCCACTGAGCCGCTGTGTCCCCATTTTTCTTTGGTTAGATGTCATCAGACAGAAGTTGAACATTTTGTCAAGGATTTGGATGCTTGCATTGATCAGTGAGATAGATTTGATGGCTTTTTCCAATCTACAATTCCATGATTACACAAAGAGAAGAAAATATATAATGTATAGAGTAGCATTGCACTGCATTACCAATTCACTTAAATTATATTGAAGCAATGTTGCGATAAAGCTGTACTATTATGATCTGTAGAACAATTATACTTAACAGTCCCTCCGGGTCTGTTGCTGTAAGTCTTAATTGAAATTTGTGAAAATGTTTGGAAACTTGGATTAAGGGTATATGAAGACTGCCAAGTATTTAAGATTTATAAGACTTTATTTTTAAACAGATATCTCTAATCTTGCATGCACTACAAATACGTTCAGATGGTTTTCATTCTGCTTTGAGTATAATAAGCATGAACGAATACGATATTTATTTTTAAATGAACAACTTTGGATAAAGCAAAAAGCTTGATAGGGCACCCAAGAAGGCATCTGGAATCACATTATTGGCCTTAAACATCACATTGAAGATTGAAAGAAAATGATTAAAATTCAATTTGTTAATCCTTGAAAGAGTAACAGAAAGTTATGAGAACAGACAGATGGAGAGCTCAGATCTTGAAACTAGTAAGACCAGTTCAAAGCAAAAATTCACAAAAGATAACTTGTGTAGACAATCATGCTTAGGATACAGATCTATCCCTTGTATTTGGATAAAGTCTTTTCCTTTATCCATAAAGACTTTATTTCCAGAGGAATCTATACATTATCCATAATAGTATACTATTGTAGAATATTGTAGAATTGTCAGTGTATGATAGTTCATAGACTTGGAGAGACATAGCAACAGATCAGCCAATGGGAGCTGATTGGTGACTGAAACAATTTTGGAGCCTGGGCATGGCTTAGCTCTGTGCTCTGCTCTGAACTGAAATCTGAAACTTAAACTCTTCTCCTCTGCTTGTGTTTTCTTCTTCTCTACCACATTGAAAGAGCTTTTGGTATTGTATATTTACTTCATGTGTTATATTGTATATAAAGAGAAGTTGTTGATTCCTGCTAAATCAGTTACTTGTGTGTGCTTCTGAATGTGATTGCTATGACAAAACTTAGTTACTCCAAAGAACTATCAACTAGCTTTCTACAACCAGATAGTCTAAAATTCCCAATGTCACCCTATGATACAGGGGCATATCTAGAGAGTTATTAGGTTTTGGAGAATTCACACAGACCCTAGAAAAAACCCTAGAAGTTCAAAATGCATCCATCAGTGCTATCCCAATGTGACCATTCTCCATAGTGCTGGAGAATAGAATCCAAGCATGGGTGTGGCTTCTGACAACCATTTTCTGCATGCATTCTTCGAAGGATTTCAGTCAAGTCAAGTAGGTTTTATTGTCATTTCAACAATATACAGTACAGTACACAGTGAAATAAAACAATGTTTCCCCAGGACCAAAGTGCTACATCAGACAACATAGATAAAAAAGAAAAAGAGCAGGACACAGAACTACACATAGCTCTAAATCTAAGAACTTAGGGGGAAAAAGCTAAAAAAAATAAAATACAGAAAATTAGTAGAATATGAGAGATTTTGGAAGGCTTAAATGTGGGGAACCTTTGCTCGAAAGCCTTGCTCAACTCATTGGTTGACCTTAGATCAGTCTGTTCCTACCTGATGCATTAGTTTTTATGTTCCCCTAAAGGGAACATCTAGCTATAGGATGATGTGAATTGTGGTCCAAGACTCACCTGGCTAGGAGCAGTTTGGACAAAACTGACATATTGCGAAGTTCTGTCTTCATATAACTTCTTTATTTGCACAGATACTTTTTGGATCTCATAAGTTAATAAATTATGGGGTGTTCTTGCCTAGCCAGAGGGACATACCAGTAAATTGGGATCGCAGAAAGTATTTTGTCTCTGCTTAGTCTTCTTATACATGGGTATCTTTTGATATTAACCAAGGTCATTCACAATATCCTTTGAAGGCTTCAACTGGATCTGTTGGCTAAAACATCGTCTCTCCCACTTGTTTTCTTATTTGCAAAATGTCATCCTTTAAATTTCAAGTGTCGATGAATTCATTGTCTTACCTTTGTTCCCCTGAAAAGTTGTAATGCATTAATTGGTGGAATATATATATCAAGGAAAGATGGTAAGGTGAAACTACCAAGTTGGGGGGGGGGAGATAGTTTGCTGTCCAAAGTGTTGATCTTGGTTTATTGATAGATATAGATAATGTGGTAATGCCAGGCTGTCTTAACTTTATATTTTCCTGGTGTCTCAGAAAAAAAAGGGAGGTTGTCTTAGGACTTTGTAAGACAAAATACGATTTGTAGCACCTGTAAATTTAGTATATAGCACAGTGCTCTTTCAACATGGCAGAGAGAAGTAGCAGCAAGCAAACACAAGCAGAGGAGAGGAGTTGCAGTTTTAGTTTCAGTTCAGAGCTTAGTACAGACTGCTTAAGTTTCTGTTTCTGTTTCAGAGCTCAGCACAGACACATAGCTAAGCCACGCCCAGGCCCCAGACTATCCCAGTCCCCATTGGCTTACCTTGTTGCTAAGTCTCTTTCAGTCTATGAACCAAATACACTGACAAGTTCTTCCTTCTCCTTAATGATCTTCTGAATGTTAGTCTATCCATTTCTGCGCATTCTAATATTTTTTTTAAATAACATTTTAATCTGTAGGGTTTCTCTTCATTTTTCTATTGTTATGCAAATACAATTCTAACTGTAGCTAACACATGTAAAAACCTGTACGTTTAATGTCCAATTGCTATTCTACTAAGTCTCCAAGACCAGCCACAACCTTGGAGAAAGAACATGTTCTTTCTCAGAATGCCGGTGGCACCTTTTTGAGATGGAGTATCATGAGAAGAGTAAAGTGCTCTTTGTGTCGTGATGGCAGGAAGCAGAGTAGTAACCTTACAGGTTGAAAAAACAAATGCCCAGGATCACTTTTAAGGACTCTTGTTGATCTTGTTAAGTGAAGCAAGTTAAGTGGAGGAACCTTATTTGGCTCAGCAAGGAGTTTTTCCCTGCCAAAGGTCAGAGCTGGTTTCATTGATCAGATTTATGGAACATCTTACCATGCCTTGGATAATTAGTACATTTTGATTTAAAGAGCTTTTGACCTGCTCCTGAAGTATTACTATTGGTAATTACTTGGCCAGCCTTGGTTGTGGAAATACACTGGGAGACAATTTAATGAAATCATTTTGGAACCTCTCATTGAAGCAGATCTGTCAATTCTTTCAATTTGCTGAGGAATTAAATTTGCTGGAGACTTGAAGGCTCCGTGGAAGCTCCTACAAAACTTAAATTCTTCTGAGATTTGCTGGTCATATGTGACTTAAGCTCCAGTCTACTGTATATAGCTTAAATGGACTCCAGGGGATGGTCGAGGACAGGGAGATCTGGAGGAACATTGTCCATGGGGTTGCGATGTGTCGGACACAACTTTGCAACTAACAACAAAAAAATATTTTTAAGCATGTGTCTTTCAAATCTACTAGTACAGGTTAAGGTATTTATTGTTTTGTTACTGTTAAAGCAACATATTTGGTTTTCTTTTTCTGCCTACTGTGGCATCTGTATACCTCTTAAATGATAGTAATAGTTAGAATTTAATTTTTTAAGTGTCAAAACTTTCCATTTCCCATAAGCAAAGTGAGGTCTGAAATCATTCCATAGCTAGAAAAAATGCTACTGCAGAATTGTGTGTTAATAGTTATATTTGGTGTAAAGCTTGGTTGCGAATCTTCATTCTAACGTTATCAATTCTTGTTATTTTACTGTCACACAGAATCTGTTTTATAATCTTATTTCCACCCTCCCTCTTTTGCCTTTAAGCATTTACCTGTGGCTCTGGATACTATATTTAAATGCCAAATCCTGGTTTATTTAGCTAACTGAAGTATTAGCAGTAAATGAAATGCACATGGTTCATTCACATCCAACATGGGCTGATGTGTGAATATAGACTTTATTTATAAAGGCTACTACTTTATAATTTTCCCATTGCTAAGCAAGACAGTTATTAAGTGAGTTTTGGCACATTTTATGCCCTTTCTTGCCACGGTTGTTAAGTTAGTGACATGCTTGCTCAGGAATCTGGCTTCCTTAACAAGTCAAAGTCATTGGTTTTGCTCACCAGAAACTTGCAAAACATGACTGCAGGACACTGCAACCATCATAAACATGAGCCAGTTGCCAAGTGTCCAAATGTTGATCACATGACCATCGGTTTGCTGCAATGGTCGTAAGTGTGAAAAATTAATCCTTTAGTCACTTTTTTCAGTGCTGTTGTAACTTCAGATGATCACTGAATGAATGATTGTAAGTTGAGAACTACTTGTAATGATTTACGGTAGGTAACCATAGTGTCTTGTTGTTCACAACCTAAGCGTAACTCTATTAAACACATTGGAAAATATCTAGAGCAGAGATGTCAAACCCAATTTCATTGAGAGCCACATTGGGGCTGCGATTGACCTGTGTGTGTGTGGGGGGGGGCAACTGGGTGGGTGTGGCCAACTGGATGGGTGTGGCCAGCTTGACACCACTGCCCAAGCTGTTGGCATTTTCCTCTTTGAACTGGGTAGACCAGGCCAAGCATTGTAGGCTGGCCCCTTAATTTTCCAGGACGGCCTCATGAGCCGATCCAACCATATGGTGGACCAAATGCAGACCACGGTCCTTGAGTTTGACACCCCTGATCTAGAGGAAATGCTCCATTTATCTTAATTGGGAAGGGGTCACAGCCAAAACATGAGGGAAACAATGAAAAGATGTGAAAAATGAAACATAACAGCAATAGCATCTCTTCTACCCTTTCCAATAATTAAAACTCAAAACTCTTAACTAGGATAAATTTGGAATAAATTCTCTATTCTTCTAGAATGAGATTGGAACACAGAAACAACTTTTTTTACTGTAAGAGAAGAAGCTGTCTAAAAATTGCAAGGCAGATGATATTACTGATTGATCCAACTTCTGAATTTTTGTCAGGTGTGCGATATGTGCAGAGCTGGCATTTACACATCTGCTAATGCAGTTATACAATCACTGATCTTAATTGGTAATTATTAAGCAGCTGGTCATGTATTTGCACCTTTCCCAAAGTGCAGAAAGTATCTTCCATCACTACATTAAACAACCCTATAAGGGCATAAAAATATTTAAACTTTCCCCCCCAAAGAAATGCAAAATCAGAAAAGTAATACAGTGGTAATTTTAAGATGAACTTTATTTTTTAAAGGAAGACTAAATGGTTACGGGAATAACCTTCTCTGCTATTCAGTAAATTGTTATCCAGAAGAAAGTAATAAAATGCTGAAAGTTATAAGCATCCTGAGATTTATAGAATCATAAACTGTTTGGATGGAAACTGAAAAGATTAGCTTGATTTAACTGCTTTAGATTATAGATCTTGTAACTACTTATTATAAATGCCTAATGGTGATGTTGCTTTGATAAATACAGAAACTTAAAAGTTGCTAAAATGTACACAGAATGGTTAAAGGAAGATAATGTAGGCAGCACTGCTTTTTAAAATATGCATCTTTTCCCTTATGGCTCTGCATTCCACATTCAACAATATAGTTGAAAGAGCTGTTTAAAATCACAACAAATAGGAGAAACAAAATACTGAATTACATTTTTCCCTGTTGACTTAAAGCCAATGGTGGAATTCAAATTTTTTTACTACCGGTTCTGTGGGCATGGCTTGGTGGGCGTGGCTGGGGGGGTGTCATGTGATTGGGTGGGCAGTTTCTGTAAACAGGGCAAGAAAGATTAGGCTAGAAACAACACCAGAATGTTTCTTTCCTGCCTTCCTGACAGGATTAACCCTGTAAAGTGGGGAAAAAACAAAAGGAGATTTCTTCTAACAACTGGTTCTCCAAACTGCTTAGAAAATTTACTACCAGTTCTACCGAATAGGCTAGAACTGGTTGAATTTCACCTCTGCTTAAAGCTTTTTATGAATCCAACCTGAGCGTAAAATACAACAAGGCAGGGAGTATGTAAGACACAGTGTCTAAATCCACACACTATTGTAAGTCAGGTTTCCTCAATCTTGGAATTTGCAGAGGTGCTGAGGCTCAGACTTAAAATTTTACAGCTGTTATAGCAGCTGTGTTGAACTAAGACTTCTGGGAATTATAGGCCCAACTTACTTGGAGGGGTCCAGCTGAGACAAACTTGATCGAGATAGAATACAATTTGGTTTTGCTTAGGTGCTATACAGACTTTCCTTCTGTGGGATTGGAAATCATGATTTATGAATTGTTTTGACCTAGCCAAATGTGGGTTGTTGTTGGTTTTTTGGTAACTCATAACTTACTTAGTGAATGAATATAAAGAATAAAGATATCCAGATCGAGGATATGTATAGATAGACCACAACTTACAGCCCCAATTGATGCTGGAACTTCTATTGCTAAGCAATGTGGTTGTTGAATTGAATCTGATTCTACAACCTTTTTGCTATGTTTATTAAGTGAATGATAGTCATTAAATGAAGTGTGTGGTCACTAAGCAAAATCCAGCTTGCTCCATTGACTTTGCTTGTCGGAAGGTTGTAGATGGTGAGCTGGGATGCAGCAACTATCATAAATCCATGCTGATTGGCAATGGCCTGAATTTTGATCATGTGACTGCAGAGCAGTGACTGTCATAAGTGTAAGGACCAGTCATAAGTCAGTTTTTCCAGCATGGTCATAACTTTTAATAGTTGGTTATAAGTTGAGGACTACCTGCCTGGTGTATTTAGTGTATGTATGACTATAAGCCATTTAGATGATGTCAACTCATAGCAACCACATAGATGTCATATAATTATATAACTGATATGTATAGATACTATTAGATGTATGTATACCTTTTTAAATCACCCATGGGTTTAAATATTTCCTCAAGTACCTGGTTTGGAGAACAAGGACAGAGCTAAATGAGTAATATCAGCACCATAAATAATAATCCCAAAGGGAATGTCTAATGTCTCTAACCAGGAGTGTCCAACCTTAGCAACATTATTAAGACTTGTGGACTTCAACTCCCAGAATTCCCCATGCTGGCTAGGGAATTCTGGGAGTTGAAGTCCACAAATCTTAATGTTGCTAAGATTGGACACCCCTGTCTAAACTATGAAGCAGTCATGCTATTTTCCTTCACTAGATAGAGCACAAAGCGGAGAGCCTCTTCAAGGTAGGATGGTCCTTGTCATCGTCACAGTTGTACTTCCAGGTGAATCCTGGTGGATCTGAAACCACTCCCATTCAAACATTTGCAGGTATCATTAGATTACAGTAGCAAAAGTGATCCTTTCCTCCCTTCATTTTAATCAGAGACAAATATAAAAAGAATGTAGGTTAATTCAAACAGCTGCAGGACTCCTTAAATTCCCAAGACTTGATGACTCTGGAAGTCTCTTTTCTGCACCATCTCTTCCATTAGCTTGCCCAAGTGTTGCCTTATCCAGTTGCCTGCCTGCCTGGCATCCATGCTACTCAAAAGTTTTACTTGTTAGCATGTTAGCAGGTATCCATGGCTGGGTAGTTAAGGCAGAGCTCAGCCATTTCCTCAAATCATCTTGAAGATGGTTCTGTTTCAAGGAGCACAGACTGCTTATCATAGGTAGTTTAACTCAACAAACAAAGGATTAATTATGGATTACTTTATTATCTCTCCAGGTATTCTCAGTCAATGACTTATGTCTTTCCTTTGGTATAGGTGAAAAGAGATAGTCTCCACGCGGTCTTGGAGATTAAGAAAAATAGCCCCTTCCTTGAGGGGGGAAGGATCCTGACAAAGACTACAATCTGAAAAGCCCCACTGGCCAATTAGAAACACCAATGCGATCACATGGCATAAAACTACATTTCCCAGAAGTCAATCCCTTAAGGGGATAGTTCCTAATTGCTAAACTATTGACCCCCATTAGCACAAAGATGATAAAATTGTGGTTGGCAATTAAAAATGGACCCCCTTGTAAAGTCAGGTTTGATTGGCAGGTTGTTTCTTTGATGCAGGAAGATCACTGGCCATTTTACCAACCGTTGAGTTTCATTTTCCAAATTATGTGAATTTGTGAAGGTGAATATTATCACTCAACACCTAAATGCTTTAGGTTTTAATTTTTATGATCTGTTTGCTCCTTCCTCTGATGGCCCACAATAAAAAGATACATTTGTAAAAGGTGTTAAAAATATTAGTGATGGGGTAACTTTAGCTTACACTCTATCTTTTGACTTTTGATCTTATAAGGGACATGATAACACCGTGGAAATGATGGCACTTGTGATAAATAGGATTATGTCAAACTCCTTGGGGTGGGGGGTGGGAAATCAAATACTAAAAAAATAGTTTTCAGTTGGGAGGAAAAATGGTAAGAAAAATAATTTCCCTGTTCCCTGAATGGATCATGTGCAAGGGAGGTACAATACATTGCGTTAAAAAATGTTGGAAGAAGAAAGGAGATTAATAATATGAAAGAAAACACAATGAATTCAGGTTGCACTCCTGAGATTTAGATCTACTTCAGGTTCTGAGATATCCAAGGATGGTATTGGAGTTTCATTTGAACTGAGAGATGTTTGAGGTCCATGCAAATGGTATTACAGTATTTGTCTGTTCCTGCTGGGTGAGCCAGCAAAATTAGGAATAATGAAAAGGCACCAGCAAAGCACAAAGTCTTGTTAAGCTGACTATGATTGCCTTTCTATACTGAATTACAACTCCTTACAGCCCCAGCTAGCCTGCTCAGTGGCGAGGAATGTTTAAGCGTATTAGAACTTGTTTATTTCAAATCACAAAATTTGGAATATGTACCATGTGTCACTCCACTTGATATCTTACTCTAGTTTGACAAGAAATTGTTAAGAGTTTTCTTTGATCAAGCCAGGTACAGATCTAAATAGGCCATCCAGTTCATGTTGAACAGAATGTCATGAAATTGTTTAGCAAATGCTTCGTTCAAATCAAGATATTATACTCACAACATTCCCATAATCTATATTAGCAAGCTAACCAATCTCAAATGAAATGCGTTATTACCTGACAAATCCACGCTGACTGCTAGCAGCCATTGCATTGTTTCAAGGGGTTTTCAGATAAACTGTTGTTAGGTGCTCCAGAGTTTTGCCATTAATTTGGAAAAACAACCATTATCCTACCTCAGGTGTGTAAATTGCTACTCTAATACACCTGGAGGGATTAAAAGGACTGGAGAGCAGTTTGTGGAAAACTATGGCCTTTTAGAGTAAGAAAGACACGGTGTGAGATGCTGATATATTACAGCTTAGTATGTTTGCAATAATTAGTACAGAGAAAGATCTGACAAATTCTTCTTAAAAAGGGAAATTCTATGGCATTTTTTATCTGAAATTCAGACCCAATCATCTTTGGGGAGGCTAATGGAAAGAACTCGAGTCAGGACACTGAATCAAACAGAGGCACGGTGGGATGCCTCCTTGGAGGTGAGTGCTTTTGGCTCCACAGATTCCTATCATGAATTACTTAATTTATTCCTGCTAGCAGTTGCTCTACTACAGAATTGTTTTGAGAGTTAACACTTACCAGTGTGAGAACTGAAATACCAAGCTTATAGGAAGATGCTGAAATGTTTGCAGTCCACTGGAACACTCCCTGACCTTTAATGTTAGCTCTTGAAGAGGAATTAAAATCCCCTTTAAAGATGGATTTAAGTGTCAGAAACCCGTGGCTAGACATTGGTGTATCTTCCTCATTGCTCTTGAGAGTTGCACTTAGAAAAGTGGGAAGCATTGTCTGCCTTATTTAAAACAGTTCCTACAGAAGTACAGCTTAAAGGCTCAAGCTGAAGTGTTTTTGTTTTTGTGTGTGTCAGATTTCACAAGATATGTTACCTAGAAGTTAGTTCAAGCTTTTATTAATGTGGGCGTACTTCAACAAATCATCTAATTCACCTTTGAAAAAGGCTGATTCTTAAAGCGCTCCAAAATACTTTGTAGGTGCTTATACTCAATTTGTAAGCGCAGTACAAATAATTGGAGTTGGATCCATGGAGAGTAGAAGTCCTTTTTTTTTTTTAAAGATGGAACAGCAGAGGAGTTTGACACTTCTGGCATCTGAACAAAACCCTTTTAATGGGATTAGCTTGTCAGGAATGAATCTGCCCATCTGGTCATGAAGCCTTTTCAGAGACATGCAATGTAAGAGGGTGGATAGAAAAACAGATTTTCTCTGTAATAGGCCCAATTTTATGGAATTCTACACAGAGAGAGAGAGAGAGAAAAAAATATGGGTTGGTCTGAATATTCCTTCCTTTTTTTGTAAGCTACGGTAGTTAAAACAGGGTTAATTCCGTTAGGTCTTCAATCCAGCCTGAAGGTTCAGTTTAAAGATAGAACTAAGAGATGGGGAACTCTGCACTTTTTTTTATAACTTGTGGACTTCAATTCCCAGAATTCTCTAGCCTGTTGAAGTCCACAGGTCATAAAAGGGCCATAGTTCTCCATTCCTGATAAGAAGTGAACAATGATAAGATTAATTTATTTTCGTATGCTTGTTGTGTGTCTTATGTTACATGCTACTCATTTCTACTGGCTGCAGTTTGGCAGTTCAAATCCCACCAGGCTCAGTGATCAGGGCCAGAGTTTCAGAGAAGCAGGGGAACCAGGCCAGCCCCACAACACAGAGTACAGCAAACTCCAAGCTTTGGCAATTGCACATGAGGCCCTTCCCATTGGCACCTTGTTTCATCTCATTGGGAATTTGGAAGGAAACATGGCACGTGAAAAATTGTGCCTCTTTTTATACATTTGTCCTGAAATGCACCGTTTTGTGAAGCAATATTATAAAACATCAGTGTGTTTGTTGCTAATCTCATTTTTGTATACACTTTTGAATGGTGGAACTGGGAAGCAGAGTTCAGAGACTTGTGAAACCCAAAGGATATCTTTCTCCCAGCTCACATAATAATTTGGGAAGTAAGAATTACGCAAGTTGGTAGTAAAACAGCATGAATTAAATACAGCTCATATCTCTGCTCTGTGCAATTGTGCAGTAATATTTCCCTTTGGTGGAATTAGAAATAATAATAGGGATATTTGGAGAATTTGTGGGCCGGGGAAGTTTTGTACAGATGAATTAAAATGCGAACTACAGTACTGTATTTTTCTTTGCCATTAGTTTTAGTGATACTGTTGCTAATGGATGTTTCTACATAGGTAGTCTTTGATTTATAGCCATAAGAGAACCTGCCCATTTTGGTCATAAGTTGTAAAGTAGGTCACCACAGTAGTTTGTACAAACTTTTTGTGGGGGCTGTTAGACAGGGCGATCGATCGAATGAGACCGTGACTGTGTTTATAATCCATTGTTTTGTGACAGCGGACCATTTTTGCTAAAACGAGAAATACGGTATTTTTCAGCGTAAAAGAAATAACTGAGTATAAGACGCACCTAGATTTAGAAGAGGAAAACAACAACAAAAACGTTTTTGGCCTCCGCATGACACTTGAGCCTTTTGGGGGTCCATTTTGGGGCTTTATTTGGCCCGTTTTGGAGACATTTTTGGCCCTTTTCAGGGCTTTTTTTGGCCTGTTTTGGGGGCTTTTTTTGGCCCATTTTTTGGCTTTTTTAGCCTGTTTTCAGGGCTTTTTTGGTCCATTTTCCCCAAAAAGAGCCCCGAAAATGGGCTGAAAATAGTCCCAAAAACATGCCGAAAAAAGGCCTGAAAAAGACTTGAAAATGGGTTGTGCGGAAGCAAAAAAAATGGCCGTCAGATTTTATTTATTTATTTATTTATTTGATTTATATACCGCCCCCCTCTCCCTAGGGACTCGGAGCGGTGCACAGCCAATAAAATACAAGTACAATAAACAATTTAAAATCTATTAAAATAATTAAATAAAGGCTGTCTTAATTAAAATTATCATATAGTTT